>APFE030127372.1:2979-29363 GCA_000404065.3 Pinus taeda | reverse complement strand
TTTGCCTGCTCCTAGCTTATCACTAGCCTGATCGTAGAGCAGCACCAAGTCACCTTCAACGAAAGAGCGAGGATTGACGGAGTTATCGAAGTGAGTTTTCACTCGCTTCTTTTGAGCTTCGATAGCAAGGGAGGCTAGACGACGTGTCTCATCTAGTCTTTCCAGGTAAAGAAGCCGCTCTTCTACAGGCGTAGTCTCGGGAAGTAAATCAACGCTAATTTGAGTGAAGGAATCTCGCACTCAATTGGAAGGGTTGCCTCCAGCCCATACACTAGCTGAAAAGGGGTGAAGCCGGTGGCATCCTTCACGGAGGTCCGGTAGGCCCACAATGCAGAAAACAACATCAAATGCCACTTAGACTTGTGCATGCCGAAAGTTCTCTGAAGCATCGTGACCAAGACTTTGTTCACGGCTTCAACCTGACCGTTGGCCTGAGGATAGTATGGAGATGAACTATCATGCCTAAGTTCAAGTTGGGTTGTCAATTTGACCATCATGTGATTACGGAAATGCTTTCCGTGATCAGTGACAATGGCTTGTGGAACTCCAAACCGAGAGATAACATGGTTGAAAAGGAACTGCACCGCCGTGTGACCATCTTCGGACAATGTGGGCATCGCCTCGGCCCATTTTGTTAAGTAATCGACAGCAACGATGATGTAACCGTGCCCCCCGGCCGAGCGAGGGTTACATGTCACATAATCGATGCCCCACTCAGCAAAGGGGCCAACGGTCACTACGGGGTGCAGAGGGGCAGCAGGAGCACGCATCTTCTGCTGGTAGATCTGTCATTCATGACATGAACGGATGGCGAGAATGCAGTTCTTAAAGATGGAAGGCCAGAAGTAGCCAGCACGAAGGATCTTTTGTACGGTAGCGTATCCAGACATGTGACCGCCACAAGCACCGGAGTGGCACTCATTTAGAACTCTTTCAACTTCTTCGAAGGTGAGACACCGACAAAGAACCGAATCAACCCCAAGATGGTATAGGGTGTCCCCAGCTATGCGATATGGCTGAGCTTGGTGACGGATTTGCCGAGGAGCATCTTTCGAATTCTCGGGGCAGAAGGAGGACGTATGTAAATAGACGATTATGTCCCCGTACCATGGATCGAGGGTGCTGATCAGGAAAAGAGTTTCATCTGGAATTGATTCCTCTATCTGTGAGGAAATAGCGGCGGATGGCAAGGAGCATAGCAGTTCAGCAAAAACAAGTGATTTCTTGGACTTGGCTGCAGTAAATTCCAAGTCGAACTCTTGGAGGATCACAACCCACTTTGAGTACTTGCCCCCCAACAATTGTCATGAAAGAATATATGTCATGGGGTTACAATCTGAAATCACTGTAGTAGTACGCAACAGAATGTAGTGGCGGAATCATTGGACAGTGCAAACCGCGGCAAGAGCCAACTTCTCGACATATGCATATCGAGTTTCCGTGTCTAGTAAGATGTGACTAAGATAATATATGACATGCTCGATGTCATGATCGTCGTCCTGAACCAAAACCATGCCGATAGTAGTATCAACAGCAGCCAAATAGAGCATATAATCATGGTGGTAATTCTAAGGCTGTAACAAAGGGGCGGAAACCAGGAGGGTTTTGAGATGAGCAAATGACTCCTAGGCTATGGCATCCCATCGGAAAGGGGTGTCACGCTTTAGTAACCGGGTTAAACCCTTTGCCACTTCAGCATAGTTTGGTATAAATCGTCTTAGGAAATTTTCTTTTCCCTGCAAACTCTGTAATTGCCGCAAAGTTGCAGGGGGAGGAAGATTCACGATTGCCTCGACTTTCAGGGGGTCCAAACGGATACCCTCCCGGGAGACGATAAACCCGAGTAGTTGACCTGATTCCACGCAGAAGACACATTTGTGTGGATTTAAACGAATATTATAGTGTCTGCAACGAAGAAAGATTTCACGAAGATGCGATGGATGGTCTGCACGTTTAGCTGAATGAGCAGGGAGATCATCCAGATACGGCTGTACGATGTGTCTGATATCATGGAAAGCATACGACATCGCATGCTGAAAAGTAGCACCGGCATTTTTGAGGCAGAAGGGGAGCTTTTTATAAGCAAAGGTGCCCAAGGGACAGATGAAGGCCGTCTTATGTTGATCTGCCGGAGCAATGTTGATCTGGTTGTAACCAGAAAAACTGTCCATGAACGAATAAATCTCACTACCCGCGCATTCGTCGATGAGTTGATCAATAAATGGAGTGGGGTAGCTGTCATTTGGACAAGCTCTATTGATATCACGGTAGTCAACACAGACACGAATGGTGCCCTATTTTTTATCGACAGGGACAATGTTTGAGACCCATTCTGTCAGTGGGATAGGATAGATAAATCCTGCCTTAAGAAGCTTTTCTACCTCTCCTCTGATGGCTACCGCCTTGCGGGGGTGCACGGGTCGCAAACGCTGGCGAACAGGTTTGGCCCCGGGATATGTTGGTATCTCATGCATGACTATAGACGGATCAATACCGGGAATCTCTTCATATGACCATGCAAAAACATCGCGAAATTCGCGAAAGAGAGCAATATAAACTTGAATATCCTTTGGAGTACAGGTCACTCCGATGAAAATATTCTCGACGATCCCTGGTTTGACAGAGATGTTGATCGGTTGAGTCTGCGTGATGTTCTCTAGATTTCCTTCTGACGTTGTATGATAGATTTGAATGGGCGTCTGAAGGGGTTGAGAAGGGAGACATGAGGCAAACCGCGGGAGACACAGTAAAGTTTCCTGGGAGGTAGGGAGAAAGGAAGAACGGTGGTGAAGAGGGAACCACGGTCGTTCATCCAGAGACATCGTCTCTATAATTGCCTCATCGGAAGGAAATGTTTCCTTCAATGGATCCGAAGAGGTGTATTCTCCTACCCAAGGGGGAAAATCATTTGAGTCAAGCGCCCCACTCGAGATGGTGGGTTCCGCATGAGAAGCCGATGCAGCAACAATTTCAATGTAGTTGAGCTCGGCTGGGCTCAACGGCATCTCCTCGCCCCAAGGTTCTATCTGGTCGATGGATGGAAGAATCCAAGGGTCAAAACGAACCGAGATCATCGAGATCGAGGCGAAGTTGGGAGGTGGGAGGGAAAAAACACCCATAAGGGCGGGTTCTTTGAAGAGCCCGGCTCCCACATTTTCATAAGGAACTGAGGTATGCTCAACGAAGGGTACGTTTCCCTCAAAAGAGGAAGAAAAAAACGAGAGTTGATCAACCGTGACAATTTTCCCTTGTTGGGGAAAGCGAATGACACGGAAGAGAGACGAAGCTACAGCACACATAGTGTACGTCCAGCTTCGGCCCAGAAGAGGATTATATGTAAGACTGGCGTCTACAACTTCAACTTCAACTTCTACGGTCTTCCCTTCTAAGGTAATCAGTAGCCGTTGAAGGATACCATACGGACGAGACTCTCTCTCGTCGAACGCTTCCAAGGTCGTCGGGGACTGACTCAAGGTCAGAGACCCGATGGCTTTCCGACACGCAACAGACATGATGCAGGTCGAGGCACCTTCATAAATAACCGTACGATGGATCGTTTTAGAATTGATGATGACTTGTATAAGGAAAGCTATCTGATGAGGCAGTCGTGGCACATGACTCTCGAGATCAAAAGTGATTAAATCCGAGTCCGCTGGGTCTATGCCACCGATGGCCGATAACAGGGACTTCCTCTGAGGGGGGCAGCTCTGGAGGACTTCTAATGCAGACATGGCAGATGGAGCCTGCGCTAAATCCTCCATGATGCTGTAGTGCTGGGCGACACAAGAATTCGGGTTATAGGAAGACCTCCTGAGTACCCCTTTGGGAGGGGGTCGGATTGTCGTCTCAGTGCTCGGCCTCTCGATATGGAGTGGGACAGAGCTGGATGGAGGAGCACTTGAGGGAACCTTTGGCTCCTTCCCTGTGGACGTCGGATAATCCTTAGTTCGAGTAGATACATGGATAGGAATAGTTCGAGCCATGAAGACCTGGGAACCGAAAGGAGAGGATGAAGAAGGATCAGCTACCATCTGGGTCTGCTGAGAGGGAAAGGGTTCTTTCAAAATAGCAGGGATCCCTTGAGCACCTTTCAACAACTGACTAACTTCGGCCCGCCTAGGGCAGTCCTTAGTATAGTGGTCTTCCTCACAAATGAGGCAAGGGTACTTACACTTATGCTTAGCACCTTCCTCACCAGGAGGTTTAGACAATCCCTGCTTGGGTTGATCGGGTTTATTCTTCCACTTTCCTTTTTCCTTTTTCTTACCCTTCGAGGCTTTGCCTGTCGTAGAAGACTGAACGGAATTCACCTCGGAAGTATTACCAGAAATAACAATGCCTGGGAAGAGTTCTCATTGGGTGAACTAGACTTCTGCTTCCCGGGGTTGGATGACTTTTTAGAGGCCTGGGCTCCAGAGCCGATGACTCCATCAATAGATGGTTTGGGCAGAGCCTTGGATGTGCCGGGCCTAGGGGCGTCTGGAAAATAATCATACAAAGTACCAAACTGAGAATAGACCAAGTCTAAGTACTGAGCGCGTGCGATCGCTTACTCTTCAGTTACACATGCCCCCATAGCGATGTCCCTTGCAATCTGGGGAACAAAGGAGGTAGTAAACCAGTCGGTAAGGAGGAAATCAGGTATCTAGAACTTGATTAACCTGCGACGCCTTCTCCATTCATGAATATGATCGGAGATATGTGTAGCAGTGCTCTGTTTAAGAGACGTAAGGAGATGAGTCCCCGTCTCATACTGAATGGGTAACTGAAAGTGATTCAAAAATGCCATAGCCAGCGAATTGAAATCATGGAATGATGCACGAGACAATTCGATATACCATTTTGCCGCCGAACCAGTGAGAGTCCTTTGGAAGAGGCGAAGTCGGATCAAATCATTGAGCCATGAGTTCGACGAACACCATAAGTGATATGTCATGACATGGGCCTGAGGGTCTTCTCCGACTTTCCCATCAAATTTGGGACAGTCACTTGGAATTTTAGTTGGAACTGGTGGCCACTGCGGATCATGCAGAATGGGATCATTTGTCAATTTTGACACATCGGGCAGTTCCAACGTGGCTAGGAATGGTAATTGAGGATTAAACGACATTTGCGGCGGATATGAGGTGGAACCAGAATTCCACCCAGCTCCAGGTTGCCCCCATTGTCCTTGTCCTGATGGACCAGGTCCGTAAGGGCCTTGTTCCATAAGGGTTTTGTCTTGTAGGGTTGTTCCCGAAACCATGGTTGCTGGTTTGCCCCCAGCACCCCATTGGTTACCATATTGACCAGCAGGTTGTTGATAATTCGGTTGAGGATTACCCTGCGGCTGTTGGTAATTCTGATAAGGGATGTAAGGATTTTTTCCCTGGGGCTACTGGTATCCGTACTGAGCCTGTGAACTAGGCGGCATTTGATGGGATTGATATCCACCAAAATGCTGGGGATGGGATTGGTACCCGCCCGAATATGGAGGCTGGGCCTGGTGCCCGCCAGAGTACAGAGGCTAGGATTGATACCCGCCTGAGTACGGAGGTTGGGATTGATACCCACCCAAGTAAGGAGGTTGGGATTGGTACCCACCTGAATACGGAGGGCGGGATTGGTACCCACCTTGATATGGATGCTGGGATTGAAACCCACCTGAAAGAGGAGGTCGGGGTTGATACCCGCTTGCATTCTGAGCCATCTGGCCAGAGGGTCATATTGGTTGGATTGGGGGCGGCCTTAATCGCCCAGAAAGTCGAGCTTGCTGGGTGAGGGGTGGCCCCTGTGCAACAGAGGTTTGTCCCTGGTGACCAGAGGGTTGCTGAGTGGTAGGCCGGCCTTGCTGCACGTAAGGCGGGCCTCCTTGCCCAGAAGGGTTTCCTTGCTGGTTTACGGGCTGACCTTGTTGCCCATGAGGTTGTCCCTGGTTCCCGTAGGGTTGCCCCGAAGGGTAGCCTTGTTGGGTGCCTGGTTGACCTTGTTGGGCTTTGGGTTGTCCCGGGTTTCCTGAAGGTTTCCCAAAATAAGAAAATGCCGGACCACTAGAGACCAAAGGTTGTCCTTGTGGGTCTCCTTGCTGACCAGGGTAGTTTTGACCTGTAAACTGCTGCCCATAATTAGGCTGCACGTAAGGTTGCTGAGTCTGGTAAGGGGGTGCTTGCTGTCCTTGCCCTGGATAGTACTCGCCGCCACCATATTCGGTGGTGCCCCAATCCATGTTCAATGGAATGGAAATTTCATCATAAGGAATTTGAGGCAACGAGGTGTACAAATAATGATTCTCGGCATCATAGTACGGACCTTAACCATCCAGGTTCTGGACATTACGCAAGTATTCAAAAAATGCCTCCTCTTCTGTCATATGTTCAGAAGCAGGAGGGGCATCACTTGCAGGGTGCATAAATCTAGAAGAAGGAGACGGTTCACCACTCTGCGTTGGACTTCGAGACGGGTCCATGGTAGAAGTGACAGCGGATGAAGCTATGACCGCACTCACAACTGGAGTTGACGCTGCGACACAAACGGTCGGGTTGGTGGGGACTGCCGTAACAACAGAATGAGGGGCTTGGGAAACAAACGGTCCTGTGGTAGGGACGACGTTGTGACCCCAAGAAAAGAACTGTCGAGCATCCTGTAATGACCTGTAGCGCCTTGGAACCGTTTTCCCAGAATACGTGACGGTGTAAGGCGTAGAGATAACAGGGGATGTTGCCGGAATGGGAGTATCTATACTCAACACAACGGCCGGGCCACTAGACACTAGAGAAGCGTCGCCCATATCGGATGAAGCCATCGAGGATGGAGCACCGACAAGAGTGGGAGGATGAGGCTCGTCAAAGGGTTCCCAAATAGGGTTGTAAACGAACTCGTAGAAATCGTCTCCTGGAGCTCGAGAATTCAAAGGTTGTACGCTTGGAACAATGGGAAAAGCGTCACAGACCGGAGCTTCAGGGGCAACAAAAAATGGGGACCCTTCTTCACTTGGGATCGAATACGGAGTCGATGGATCTGCCAGGATGTCCCAACAAAGACCCTAAATAAGCTAACGATAAAACCTACTCGAACTAAATGCACACAAGGTCTAACCGGGTAATATTATCATGGCCAAATGAATTTTAAGACATAGGAACTAAACTTGACCTTTTCATGTTTCGAGAGTCGAGAAAATGACGAAAAAATGACTCTATCTACTTCGAATGTTTAATGAGTACGAAGTGACAAGACGCTAACTTACACCTTTTCTTTTAGAGAGTCTGAAAAGGATCAAAAGCGACTACTCTGGAAGTTCTAGGCAAAAAGGTTTACCAAGCAATCGTATGAGAACCAAGGACTTTCCGTACTGCAGTCACTCTTCCCGAATGCTGTGTTCGGTGTGTTACGGTTCACAAGGCGGCAGACTCGGCTTCCTATGGATAAAGGATGCAAGCCTAATGGAGTCTCCCCATATATACGCGACTGTACGTGGGAGCCCAATCCGTACTAGCACTAATCGTTTCACCGTGGAGGAATCACCCAACCACTCAATAGTAAGATACTAGGTTTAAAGATGCCGGAACACGTCTCTAGCCTAGACCCCTAGATATTCACGTTAAGTTCCAATGTGTTTTTAGATAAATTTGGTTTATTTTACGGTTGATCTTGAATTATGTTTTAGTTTCAGGTCCTACTGTATGATCTCTCAAAAACACCTAAATGCAACTATATGCCAAAGATCATCATTTTGTTCGATGAATTCTAGCTAAAAAGGGTTGAGAATCTTTCAAACAAACAAAACGAATTCAAGCAATCACGCAACCTAATGCAACTAACAGCAAGGAAATGAAACTTTTCTTTTGAAAGCACAAAATAATGAAATGCTCTTTTCCTTTCAACTATTAAATGCAAAAGACACTAGTTTGCTTTGTCTTCAATGACATAAAAGTTCCTTTAAAATGAATTAGAGAGATACCAACACTAAGTGAAAAACTAAAATCACTCAATGCGCACACAAGACAATTCCCAAGTCACTAAAAAACTAATTTCCCAAATCCAAGGAAAACAAAGGCTTATGAGCTATGTAATCTAAGCTCAACAAGACACCGAGGAATTCAAAGGAGGAAAGCAAACCGCTTGGAACACAATCAATCACTTTCAACAATCACCAAACAAACGTGAAAACAAAAACGAAGTTGGCTGGTCAACCAAGAACACAAGATCCCAAACGGGAGGCTAGACACACACGACCACTAGATGCCCTAGGGTTTGAGTGTGAAATCATTGGAGAAAAGCTAACACCCGAAGGATAAGAGTCCACAACCAGACAAACAATGATCCGACACACTTCAGTAATCGTAAAAGTCAAGCAAAATGCAAACCAAGCGACGAAAGCAAAAAGGAAGGCTTTGCAAAAACTGAAAACAAGCAATAAACGAACCCTCGCGGAACGAGGCCTCGTAAGCAAGCAAGTTATAGCTTAAAGAAAATAAAAAAGCCAAAAACCAAGTGGAAAAGGCAGGGGATAGCCAAACCAAGAGGTTCAGGAGGTCAATCTGGACAAAATAGAGTTTTACAGGATCAGCACAGGTGACCCCTCAGCAACAAAGCGATGCCCGAAAAAGGTCTGTAGCAACTTTGCGCTGTCAGTGCGGAAGGACACGGATAAAGGGCGCTGGCCCGAAATCAAGGTCAGCGCGACTGTTAAATGTATACACGTGATGACAGAAACGACAAAGAAGGCACTATGCGATGTCAGCGCACCTGTTCTGAAATAAAACGCGCTGAGGCAACAGGCTTTCAAGGCAACAGGCTTTCAAGGCAATTAAAGCAGTTCCCAGGATGAACCAGGAAGCAAACCAACAACAAATGAATCCCCAAACTTTGACAAAGAAGCAATAATCAAATCAAAAACAAGGGTGAAATACAAAGAGACAAGCAGGCTCTCCCCAGTGGAGTCGCCAAATTGTTGGAGAGGTAAATCCCCTCTACGGATAGAGGTGATCCCTACTAGCCAAAAGGGGGTCTAGCAACAATCAAACAATACTACACTGCAGGTTCCTAGTTGTAATTAACAAGTGGGTAAAAGAAACCTACCTGGATTCCAACGCTACGTTTGCCGAAGAGATGATCCTCTCGCTCCTTCGCTCCAGCCAATGACAGTCCCCCACTATCCTCGTAGACAGACACCTGCACAAGCAAAGAGAGAACAAACACAAGCGTAAAATCTACTAGAAACAACTATGTATCAGTAAGGAAGGATAAAATTTACATTAACCATTCATAGGACAAATAGAAATGGAACCATAAGAGTAGTCATCTATGTTTATTAATCAGAAAATAGAGTAAGGTACAACCGAAGTCCTGACGCTGAGTCCTTCTCTAAAGGGTCCAGCCAGCATGTCTTCCAAGCATTCACCTTTGAAGTAGATCTCCCAAGTCAAAGAGGTCTCCCTCTCACATAGAAGGCTACAAACTCATAACCTTCCTCAAGCTCAAAAGAAATCCTCACACAACACAACAAATGCCTACAAAGAGCATCACTAATGCACTAAGAATTCCTCAATCAAAGTCTATATGTTCCAAAAACTACCTGCTCATGGGCAATGGAGGAGGCTTATAAAGGAGAAGAGGTTTCCATGAATAGGTAAAGGATGAGCTTTCCTCCAAGATATGTGGATGATTAGTTGAACAGACATGCCAGAGAAAGCCTGGCGACATCAACAATGCTAACAGCCAAGTCTGGAGTCATCTGGAAGGCTGGCTGTTAGAACAAACTCGCCTAAACAGGATCAACGCGGGTGCAAAACTGGGCTGGCGCGCTGGCATAGCAAATCAATTATAGAAGAGGTCTGGTCAGCGCACAATGATACAAGCGGAGGGCGCGTTGTTCATGAAATTGGACCAGCGCGGAAAACATGTGTGCTTCCGCGCTAGCAGCGCAGCAGTTACATTAGCCTCCGCCGGTCAGCGCGGTTATTTAATAAACAGACGCGATGATTCAATTAACTTAGGCAAAGAGGGTTTTTAGCCATTTTAGAGAGCATAAGTGAGGTGAATGTGGTTTTATGGCACAGTAGGCAGACTGACATGATGGCAGTGACATTTTACTGTGTAACAAGGTCGAGGGGACATTGTGCCTCTTAAGAATCCTGGCACTCTTATCAGTGGTCCCTTGAACATAAGGAAGATGGACACCTGGGACCCACTCTTTTCGTTCTCTTCTAGCTAAAGAATTCTTCGCATCTTTGAGGAAAGCTTTCTAACCCAGGTACGTGCTATAACCATTCTCAACAAAAACATTAAGGAGGTGGGATTTCTCTTTCTCAAAGCTTTTTTCATCAAAGATCCTAAGGGCCCGAGTAGCTACAGTGTTGAGAACACCCAACTTCTGAGCCGCGAAATGGTGGGAACTGGCATGAAGATACTGCTCTGTATGTGTTTTCTTTTGAAACACTTGGTGGGAGAGGGAACCATCACAATTCCTAGAAATAAGAATATGAAGGAACGGGAGGAAACCATTCACTTCTTGTTCTGTAGTGAACTTAATGGTTGATGATTGACGGTTGAGATTATCAAAGAAGAGATCCAAATCCTCTTGGCCATGAGACCAGATTACATTAGTGTCATCTACAAATCTCTTCCAAAGCTTTGGCAGGAGGCGCACTGAGCTTAAGGCCCTGGCTTCAAAATCCTCCATAAACAGATTAGCTACGACAGGGGCAAGGGGGGAGCCCATGGCAACACCACAGGTCTGCTCAAAGAACTCTCCTTCAAAGCTAAAGAAGGTGGAGGTGAGGCAGATCTGTACTAATCGAGCAGTATCAAGATCAGGGAGGCGGTTGATCACCTCCAAGGCTTCATTAATCAGGATGCAGGTATAAAGAGAAACAACATCAAAGCTAACCACGATGTCCTTGGGGTCAAGATTAATGCCGTTGAGCTCATTAATAAAGGAAGCAGAGTCTTTGACGAAGGACTCCGTACGACCAACCAAAGGCTTAAGTTTGAATGCAAGGAACTTGGCAAGAAGATAGGTAGGCCCACCAATGGCATAAAAAGTTTTAAATAAAAATAATAAAAACTATATTTAATTAATTGTATTTTATATTATATAAAAGTTTTTTATACTAATTTGAATTTTATTTTTCACGTTAACATATAAAAATCCATTATATTGTATTATAATAGTTTTAAATTATATAAGATAACATTTTCAAGTTTTCAAATAATAATAATAATATTAGATATCATTTTTGAGGATTTAATTGCATTAAGTCATTTATCTATGACTATTCTCATGAGAGGTAGTCATAACTAACTAATTTTTCATGATTTTTGAATAGTCCATTTAGCACTTATTGCATGTCCATGAGAAGTCTTGGTTATTGAGTGCAAGCCCTGGAAGTGATGATTGACACTATGTGATTTATTTTACTAGTTTCAATTCCACTTCTTCACCCCTGTGAGTATCAGTCGATGCAATGAGTGCTAAGTGGACTATTCAAAAATCATTAGAAATTAGTCACTTATTGTCTTTAGGATTAATCACATCATTATAATTTCGTGGATTTTTTGAACCATCTAATGTGGTACATCTAATTTGGTTAACGTGTTTCATCTAATTTTTTTGGAAAAATCCACCAAATTTAACGATGTGATTAATGTGAAACACAAGCTCACATTTGAATTATTTAAATCCATTAAAATTTAAAATTATATATATGGCTTTTCAAATACATAACTCTCTTAATAATTTTTTTCTATTAAAAATTAAACAAATAAAATATATAAATATTGTTAGGGACTTTTGCAATACATAACTCTTCACTTTTTAATGTTGAGTAATCATCTATAGTTGTGTTCTCCAGGAGTGGAAGCCCTTCTCAACTAAATAGGTACAAAGATAAGAGCCGCAACCCTTGTGTACAAAACAGGTAGAAAGATATTGTCCTGGAAATTTATCAAACCCCAACTCAAATATTATAATGCCATACAAGATTTTCAAACCTCAAACCACACAGATGCGAAGTGTTTTTTAATCAAAGCTATGTTGTTACATGATCCTCCATTTGACATGACCTAATCTACCTCAATTTTCATTGAATATTATTTATATTAATATGCATTCCATTGTAAACTAATTAAGATCATAACTATTAAATCTAATTGAATAGTTGTATTGTTTATAAAATATCAATGGTCATAGTTACTTTAATAATAATAATAATTATTATCTATTTTGAAGCTTATGGCCAAGTCAGACACTAAATTGGTGTATGAGACTCTTTTGTTTGTGGAACAAGGGACCCACTTCCACACATCTACGAAGGAATACATACTCTACCCCCCTTTGGTTTTGAACCAGTAACCTGTTAGGAGGAAACAAATTCTCCTAACCATTAGGCCCACTCAAACTTTATTAATACAAAAATATATTTATTCTTAAGTAAATATATAATGTTAAATATATGTTTTTGCTAAGTAGGTATTTTTTAGCACTAACTAGTAAGGAACACAAGCCATACTCCATTATGATTTGAAGTGTGCATGTGAAATTCCGGATGTAATTTTGTTTTGTTGTTGTTTTCTCTACCCTTTGTATCTGGCTATTATTGTGTGAGTTTGATCCTAGATATTACAACTAATATCTAGTTTGGTCTCTTACCATATGTAGTATTGGGGAGCTCACCAAGTGGAATATGAACCTAACTCAAAACAAAGTGGGGACTTTTGCACTTTTGAAGAGCATAATATAGCAATTCATATTGTTGACAACTATCGAGGATGCTTTTTCAGGACCTTCCATATTTGTTGCAAATTAGATAGATGGATTTTTCCCTATTCCATCCCCTAAGGATCCCTCCACTTGTTCCCTTCTCAGGCCTTCTCTTTTTCATGGTGCTTCACAAATCATTAATTCACCAAGAGTAGTGCAATATAACTCATTATTAGCAATAGAGCCCTTAGCCATAGCTATGCCTCCCCCAGCTTAGTTAGATGCAAAAGCTTCAAGTAGGAGTAGGAGGTGCATATGAAGGTGAACGGGTTGTGTTATCTTGGTTGTAGGTAAAGACATTGATATTTCCCACATCATCGATTATGCAAGAAAACTTTTGTTAATCACTCTATTAAGAAATATGTGTGAAATACTGCTTTGGGTTCTCATATAGTAGAGTTTTGGCAACCCCTGATAGGATATGTGCATTCCTTCCATATATTGATAAGGGGTTGTTTGAATTTAATTTCTCGTAGTGAGGCTGCTTGTTTACGAATATTGGGTTTTAATTGGAGTTCAAGTTGTGCAAGGTTTTTGCTTCACAAATGACTAGTTGAGTTTGATTTGGTTCGAGAGTTGGTTGACGTTATGAAGGTATGCGAAATCCTCCTTAAAACACGTTTATTATTTTGGAATGATAATTATTTTAGGGAATTTGGGAACAAACTGGGCTCTTTTATGTGCATCATGCTTAGAAATGAGCAAAAAATTCTTCTACACAGATATCTCCTTTTGAGACCTGTTTTGGTTTCACACCAAGGTCTCCCTTGGATTTTGTCTTTGGTAAAGACATAATGGTTAACGGACACAGTGATGTGGACAAGGCAACCAAGTTCATCAAACAAATCCAAGAGATTCACCAGGCAATATAGGAACAGCTGGAAAAGAGACAAGCCAAGTACAAGGCAAGGCATGATAAGCATCGGATGGAGCATAGTTTCCAAGTTGGTGATCAAGTCTAGTTGTATATCAGCAAAGGCAGAATGCAAGGTGAAGGTAAGAAGTTGAAGCCAATAAGGTATGGATCTTTCAAGATACTTGAGAAAATTGATGAGAATTCTTTTTTCCTTGATTTACCAGCTTACATGCACATCTACTCAGTTGTTAATGCAGACAGCTTGAGAGTAGTTGAACCTTCATCAATTGAAGATCTCGAAGAGCAGAGTCAATTGCCTTCTATTATGATCTGTTACCTGAATATTTTAATGAATTGTAGGAAGATACAGTTCTAGACAGGAAGGTAAGAACCACGCGCAGAGGGGATGTTGAGTACCTCAGGATTGGACTCAAAGGTTCAAAACCAAGTAGTGTGAAATGGATATAAATTGAGAAAACGAGGAATTTATACCCTCACTTGATTGATGCTTACAAAAACCAACTTTTGGTGGTCCAAAACTTTTTCAGTGGGAAGGCCATGATCCGAATTGGATCCCAAAATACTCTCTAAGTTTTCATAACTCTGTAAAATTCATGCCAAAGTTCCAAATACTTACAAAGGCCGAGCTTATCATGAATACCCTCGGAACAATTGTAATTTTTGAGTAACATGGAGCAATGAGGACTCTCGATCAAGCGCGCAGACCGTTGGCCCATGGTAATGTGCGCTGCCATGAAACATCGAAATAGGAAGTCTTTTGGAGAAACGGGGGAGGTTTTTGATATGTGATTAGCAAGAAGTTGCTAATCACATATTATCGGGAAAACCCCTTAGTGAAGGAAAAGCCCCGACCAATTGGAACCGGAAAGTCAAAAAACGTACAGAATTTGCCAATTCCGTCAGAGGCGGGTACCACATGAAAATCAGCAAGATATCAGAAGGGATTTGAGCAGTAAGTAGTTTCAACTGAGTCCTTCCCGATGCCATACATTGGGTGCCACACGTCCGACAGGAGAGAGAGAAAACTGCTCACATCGGACGGGTAAACGTCATGCAACTTACCCGCTCGATATGGATGGAGACCATAGGATTTGGAGGCTCCAGATCATTGGCGGACATGCAATCCGATGGATGACCAGATTCAAAAAGGTGAATAGGTCGAGCTATATAAAGTTTGAAGTTCAGCGCGAATGACGAGTTAGCAGTGGAGTTGTGTTCGCAGGCAATCTGGTAGTTAAATGGAAATAACGACTGTTAAAACATTTCCAAGAGAACTGACACTTAGTTCATTATGAAATAGTTGGCCACCTCCCTATGAAGAATTACACAGTAATGATGATCCAGAATAGGGGAATTTAAACAGACAAAGGCAGAAGAACTAGAATGCCGGGAAGTGGAAACGAACAGTCAGAAAGAAAGTTGGCTTTAAAGCCAGAAATTGATAGAGACAAAGAAAGAAGTTAGAAAGCAACCGAGAAAGGAGATAGAAAGGAGTAAGAAAAGAAAGTAAGAAATTTAAGAGCAGAGAACAGAGAAAGTAAGTTGAGCTGACATGTAGAGCAAAGGCATCATCGAGACAGGGCCAGAGAGAGTCAGAGAGTCTGTGTACTCCAGAGAAGGCTTAAGAGGTTCAAGTGAACTCCTCTGCGTATGCTTGTGATGTATGAGTCTCAGATTGGGCTCATACTACTGTGACTAGTATAGGTCAAGTTTTAGTAAGGAGAGTTTGTGTACTCCAGTCCTACCAATTAATATCTGTTGAGTGACACTCAATATTGAGCTCACTGTTGTAAAAACTCTGCTTTGAAAACATAATAGAGAGGCCACCACTGAAGGCTGGACCAGGAGATGTAGTCGAGAAGCATTGGGTGAACTCCTTATTAATCTTGTTGTATTTAAATGTTTTCATGTTGTTTTTTCTCTAACTGCATCAGTGTCTATGTATTTCACAATCTTATCGATCCGTTACATAAAGTAACATAGGCACATCCATGCACATGAGTCTGTAATACCTTTAATTATTTGTCCTGGATAAATTCAATATCAATGAGCTTACTGCATTATTTTGCAGTAACCAAAGAGATGGTGGTAGGTGGTGCTACCTCTGGTATCATGTACAACTTATTTCCCAAAGTAACAATAACAGCATGAGGCATTGACTCGTACAAAACATGTGCCTTCCATAGGTATGGTTGGCCTGATAATACATCACAAAGATCAAGGGGAGAAACATCACATAATACCTTATCCGTGAAGGGCTTGATGTTGTATGGAAGGTGACACTTCTGGCTCACGCAAAGATATTGTCCTTGGTGATTCCACCCCATGGTGTACTATTGTAGATGTGCTATGGTCAATAAGCCCAACTACTTCATGACCTCTGCAAAAATGAGGTTCTTTTGGCTCCCTCTATCAACAATGAACTGTAGTGGGGAACCCTTTACCCACATCTGGGAGTGGAAGAGGCGCTCCTCCTCCTTTAGATCTTCGTGTTCCTCCTTCTGGATCTTCGTGGTGGCAATAGTGGCATTAGGTTCCACATCGATAATATGCTTCCCTTTGTCATTCCCTTTGTCGGGTTCTGACTCAAATTCAGAACATGCATCTGATTTCGAAGCCTTTAGCTCAGCCACAAGTGGCTGCTTGGCCCAACACGCACTTGTGTTGTGAGTGGAGATCTTATGGAACTCACAACACTTTCTTGTGTCCTTCATCTTTGCGACACTGTTCTTTGCTTGTGGCTTTCACAGGTTGTCCTGGGCTGCCTCACCTTAGCTTTGTCCTTTGTTCTGCTATTTGGGGGCACCTTTCCCTGGATTTAGATTCAAAGATCCAAAGTCTTGCTTCTTCTATTTAAAATTTTTCTTGATCTTGATGGCATATTGGTATGTTGTGCCGAGCGAGGAGATGTCCTAGAATTCCATCTCGTCCTGGATCTACCTGTGCAGGCAGCCGTGGTAATTGAGAACTAAATTCTTCTCAGAATCCTTGATACCCAGCTTCATGCAAAGGGTATGAAAAGCATTGGTAAACTTTGTCACATCTTGGTCCATTCCTTGTTGTAGTGTTGTCCACTTTATGTATTTATCCTCATAGCTCTTGACAAGGTAGTACTGCTCCTTGATGGCATCTTGGAATGAGTTCCAAGTGGGTGCGGTTGAAATAAGTGAGTTCGCACTTTCATCCTACTTCTCATAGTAGCTTTCCCACTAGTCCTTGATGTGGGGGGCTACTTTGAGAAGTGAAAAAGTGATCTTATCCTAGCTGGAAAAATCTTGAACGGAAAAATATCCTTCTAGAAAATTTAACCATTTATCTACAAGTTTTGCATCTATCTGACCCTCAAATATGGGAATTTCAAAGTTAACCTGTCCCTTAAACGATGTGGCACTTCCAGAGTAGCTACCGAAAGTAGATGCGTCGTGCTTGGGTAGCCGCTGAAGGATCTGGGAAAAGTTGTCCATCATTGTGTTCCTTTGTCGCTCGAGGGCTTCTTTGAGAAATATTTTCATAGGATCTCTTTCCCCCTCTTCTTTCTTTTCATTCACCATGGGAGGCCGTTGACATTTGTGAGGCCAGTCTTGCAAAGGTTCAACCAGTTCAATCCCTAACTCCTTATATCCCAACCTCGTTGGATACTTGCAAAGAAAAATAGAGAAAGAGCAGATCGCTCTCATACCACTGATCTGGATTTAAATAGGAACGCAAAAAATTACTCATATAACCATAAATACAAAGATGCAGTAGTAATAACACTTCATTTCATTAATATCAAATACTGAAATATGCCTACAAACAGAATGGAAATAAGACTAGCTCGGGTGATGGTAGCTTATCTTTGAAAAGAGATGTGACGGCTACATGTCTTTGAACTGTATTACAATGAGGCTTGAAGGCCTTTTTTCTGAGAAATAATAGAAAACACTAAACATCCAAAAACCTAACCCTAGGAGATAAAGCGCCAAACTATCGGCCCCATTTGCGTAAATTGGTACATTAACTTCTGGGGGTCGTAACTTTGGCATATGATCTCTGCTTGACGTGAAAAATACCTCATTAGAAATATCTATCCGAGGACTACAACTTTTGAGTGAGTAACATCGATACACGACCCATATTACTGTTGCTTTTCCCAAAAAATGTCGTTTAGGGCCTCAAAATAGCTCTAAAATTTCACGACCCCAAAAACTGTCAAATATAGTAAATTGTGCTACAAATAAGGAAACTGAAAAACTGAAAGAAACAATGGGGGGGGTCTAAGTGGAATAGGTGGTTGGCCACAAATATCCACCTAGATCATTCCTACCCCTGTAGGAAGCAATGGTCCCCATTGCATTGAGTTCCTCCATGAGATGAGGAAACTTCTGTTGAACTTGGTCCCTCATGAGCAACTTTCCCTAGTGAAGGAGTTCGCTTGCTTTGACAACTCAATATAGTTGGATCCTTTGATGTTAGGTGTTCTTGATATACGTGTCCATGATCCAATTAGTTGTGGTTTGCTCCATGAAATATCGATTTAACTCTGTAGGTGTGAGTTGTTCTGCAATGTCTGATGTATCTAGCAATGGTGGGAAGTATGGTCGAAGGTGGTGCAAATTGAACACTAGGTGTAAGCCAAGGGATGGGGGAATGCTGAGATCAAATGCATTGTCACTAGAAACCTTGTTAATGGTGTAAGGACCATATCAGAGTTGTCTAAGTTTACAATAGGCTCTTGTAAGGCGTTCCTTCTATAGATACAACCAGAATTTGTTGCCCACCTGAAACTTGTGTGGCAACCGATGTTGATCATGTCGCTTCTTTTACTTGGCATTTGATTTCTCTAGAATGTCATGGACCTACTGGCAGATATGTTGGATGTGCTCAATGAAGTTGATTGCCTTATCAGCTTCCGACTGGGCATGAGCCGAATTCACCTGGGTAGCTGCAAATGGTATGGCCACATCAATGGGACATAGTGGCTAGAATTGGAAGCTCACTTGAAAAGGGCTTTGGCCAATCGAGCTATGAGGTGTCCGATTATAGCTATGCTGGACATAATGAAGGATCTCATCCCATTTTCATGGATGCTTTGAGTTGTACATGCGCTGAATATGTACGATCATCTTGTTGATGACCTTTTTCTGGCCATCAATTAGGGGATGGAAAGTTGTGGACTTAGTGAGCTTGGTGTCCAACATCAACCAAAGAATGGACCAAAATGTACTCAGGAACCTATTGTCCCAATCTGAGATGACAGATTATGGGATCCAAAAGTGTGCCCACACTTGTTCAAAGAAGAGCTTAGCAGTGGTTTCTATTGTGATATTCTTCTTACATGCCATCAGAATGACCATCTTCGAGAATATGTCGACGACCACAAAAACACAGTCATTGCTATGCTTAGTAGATGGAAGGCCCAATCTGTAATCCATGTAGATGGATTCCTAAGGTCGAGTAGGGGTAGGTAGTGGAGTACAGAGGCCTTGCTTCTTGATGGTCGGTTTGGCAACGGCACAGGCAATGCAGGATTTGATGTATTTCTCAATGTCTTGTTGAAGA
This sequence comes from Pinus taeda, assembly GCA_000404065.3. Classification (NCBI taxonomy): domain Eukaryota; kingdom Viridiplantae; phylum Streptophyta; class Pinopsida; order Pinales; family Pinaceae; genus Pinus; species Pinus taeda. The sequence continues at coordinate 10,206 of APFE030127372.1, read as the reverse complement.
TTTGGCTAGTAGAAATACTTTTGCAGTACTCCCACTGTTTTCTCAACCGCTAAATGCCCAATGGCCCAAATGTAGTGCGCTTCCCAAATCATCTTGGCTCACTCACTTGAAGGAACACGAAGGTTTCCTAGGTGGCATAGTAGGGCATCCTAGAGGTGAAAATCTGGAACTTGCGGACGCTCCAAGAGTATCTAGTATGTGTGGTCGAACTCTAGGTCTCTTTTGTATAGAAGTGACCAATCAGAAGTCTCGTGCCCCCAAGAATTGAGCATGGTGGTTAACACCTTGATCGGTGGTCGGCTGAGGCAATTTGCAACATTATTGGTGTTATCCTTCTTATACTTGATATTTAAATGGAACTGTTGCAGGTATGTGGACCAATTTTTATGGCAATCATTCTGTAGCTTCCCTTGCACCTGTATGAACTACCGGGGTCAATGGTCTGTGTGGATGACCGTTCCTTCCCCAAAATGTGTTGGAAATAACACTGAGAGGGGGGTTGAATCAATATTTACAAATCAATAGCTTTTTCATTTCCATAGTTAGATTTATATACGCTACTTCATTGAAGGTAACTTGCATGTACACGCAACTGTCTTTAAGGCAACCAACGTATATCCAACAAACTTATGATTAAGTTAATTCATCATAAGTTGATCTTTAATCACCGCATCAATACTTCATTAACCATATAAATAGTAACCATATGCAGCAATAATAGAAAAAACCATCACACATAAGAAACATAGATGAACACCAAGATTTAAGGTGGAAACCCAATGCGGGACAAAAACCACCTGTTTCTACCTTCTTTTAATATAAGAAAAACCTGCTTACAATCTTGCACTGGTGTAGACTCATACCAATACGCAGGCACCCAACTGCAAAAGGCTAGAACCTTCTTTCGTTCTCCGGCTTCTACTAGAATGGAGCTACAACCCCCTAGCTCTTGTACTAGCCAATCCATTTACTAGTACATAGGCGTTGGCCTACAAAAGGGTCAAACCTTCACAAATTTTCTAGTTACTACGGGAAGGGAGCTCCAACCCCCTGTATCTTATACTAGCTGATCTATTTACTAGTATGTAGGTGCCAGCCTATAGAAGGCTCCAACCTTCACTCATTTTTCAGCTGCTACTAGAATGGAGTTCCAACCCCCTGGCTCTTGTACTGGCCGATATGTTTACCAGTATGTAGGCACTGGAGTACATAAGGCTACGAAATTCTCTCTTCACCAGGGACCACATTTCATAAATTTTAATACTGGATACTCCTAGAACACAACATCACAATCTGAAGGCCTTGTTTCATCCAATTTTCATATTGGACCCATCAACAACTTTTAACCTTAAACTGCATCAACCAACAGTCAATTAATCTGAACAATCAGAACACTATGTTGAACCTAGAAACATGCATCATCATTTAGAACCAGCTGTAACCTCATAAACATGCATCAGACTATATACGCTACTTGGCTGAACCCAAACTGCGTGTATATGCTACTTCCATTAAACAAACCTATGTATACCTCCAAAGCTACTTCAAACATAAACTTTTGAATCAAGTCTGCACCAACTAGAAAATACTAAACATCCACTATCAACTTATAGAGCTTTACACAGGCAGTAATAGAGATCACTTCTTCTCACTTACATAATCAATCTATCAAATATCGAAATCCTTATTCATTCAGTTTTACATTCAGATCTAAGAAGACATCATTGATAAACAACAATAAAACACTAACATTGATATGATAGATCAATCATCCCTAAACATCAAGCTTTTGTTTTGCATATGCTACTTGGAAGAGCCTAACCAGCGTGTATATGCAACTTCATCAAAGCAAACTAGCATATAGACCTGCAAATACTTACTTATAACAATTCCAGACTTCAGACATACCCATATCATCACTTATAAAGGATAAAATGTGTGTTAGCAATCAAATCTAGCCTATCCATTATTAGATCTCATAATGATAAGTCATTATGATCTTGATCCATCATTAGATCTCATTCATCATCAAACACTCAGGTGCATACTTAGTTTAGATCAAGTAAAGCATTAGAAACCCATAGGATGGATATTTTCTTTTGATCTAACACTTCATAAGATCTTCATTTCTTATGCACTTAGTCCTCTGATCTTCTCCTCCTTTTACAGTTAGATCCTTTGTCAATACCTCGAACCAAATACCTCAGACCAATACCTTGGACGAAAATACCTTGGACCAAATACCTCGGACCAAAACATTGGTTTTCCAACATGTACACACTTTTCCTCCTATGGGAGTGCGTGTATACATATATGCTCCTTTTGTTCTATGGACCAGCATGTATATGTTGTGTTCACTAAGTGGAAATGCATATACTTCTTAAACTGCTTTACATCAATATTCTCCTTTACCTTATTTATTCTGATCAGTAAACCTTAGTTCCATCTTCTTGTTCTTCTATACCATTACTTTGGTCCCTCTGAATAGACCTATTATAATGTGATTTTCCATTGTACATTACTTTTGAACTGATTCCTTCGAACTACCCTCCATTTTGTCACATATGTAAACAAAACTGCCATGCATTCTGTCACATTTGATATCTCTCCTATAGACTCATTTATTATGTGGATTCATCTAGTTTCCATATACAGGTGAGTTGTTCTACTACAAGTGGGTTGCGATCAAGTACAATACATGTATCATAATGCCAAGAATCTCCCCCTTGGGACTTGATGGCAACCATGTTAGTGTTAATTACTACAAGTTGTAGAAATGGTTAGAGGTAACAAGCAACACCAAAATACTCTCCCCCTTTGACATCAAGGGCCAAGGGCGGATCAAGATACTCTCCCCCTTTGATATCAAGGGTAAAGGGCTGACCAAAATGAAGACTTTCATATCTGAACAGATTAATATGCACATTGATCATGCTCCCCCTAGGCACATCCTGAATTCTCTAATTAAACTCCCCCTTTGTTCATGCTGAGATGAACTATACCATCCATGCTCCCCCTGAGCACATGCAGAGTATGCAAATAACATGACACTATAACTCAACTATGTGAGTATGACCTTTCTATCACCAATGACTCATACATACATCAATCTCCCAACCAAGTGGGGATATACCAAATTTGACTCATCTACCCAACCAAGCGGGGATATACCAGATGTTTATACATGACTAAAATATAGCAATTATTGCATAGTGGGGGTATAAATTACATCATATGAACAAAAGGACTTATTAAAAGACTATGATAGATAGAGACATATTATTACAACATGGGCCTTTATATGACGTTTTCATCGAGTGATATATATGATATTTATAACAAAGACCAAAGATCTAAACAAGACCATGTTAGTCATCATCAACTATTCTACACCATAATGATGTGCACCATAAGAATCTGTCAACAACATCGAGACCTGAAACCTGTATATGTTCATCATTAATTTCGAAGATATTAAAAAGTAAATATCATCAATCTGTGACAAAGTATGCCACACATAGATATCAACTCATCCTCTTGATCTCACCAAGATCAACTTGCTTCGTTTCCTTAGTAGAAAGAGCCTTATCATAAGCTTCCATGAATCAACTAAGCATATGTCATATCTCCAATCAGTAGCACAATCATTCACATCATATCATATGTATGTGAAAATGCCATAGTCATCATCTATGATCATAACATCAACATCAAGAACTACATGATATTTCCACAAGAACCCTTAATATATCAACCATGTATCATCACTTGGGAACATTCCACATTTGATAAGCACTAACCATGATAATCAACATATGTGAGTATGAAACCTATTATCATAAAGTAAGAAGGCATCATCATTATGTGACTAAGTAAGCCATGTGTCTAAATATCCATGTATTCAAATAACTATGCCTGCAATAACACCATTCTCTTGGCTAACCAACAATATTATCAATATGAAACTTAAGTAATCACCCATGTATCTAGCATATTGTATATCCACCAAAGAGATAGCAATATGTATCTAGCAAACCATGCGCTCATAGCCATTTGTCAAGCTTTCTTGATACTATCAACAACAACAATCCTCAACCATATGACAGTCAAGAACTATAGGAATCCTACATCATAACTGCACCATATGAACTTTATGCATCTTTGAAGGCATGATGACAACAACAACTAGAATTTTTTAAATCCAACGTAAATTTTTATTATTTTTTTTGATGATATTGTAGCCTCAATTAAAATAGTGGATGTTGGATTTAGAGATGTCTAATTACAATAATTAGGTTGGACATGCATGCATTATGATTATGATATCAAATACTGTCAGCAGGATTACGTTTATGTAATGATTAAATATGCCAAATAATGTGATTAATTAAGTTATGGCATTAAACGTATTTAAATAAGGATTTGGATACAAATACATATAGAATAATGTTAATCAATTATAATTGTTAATGGACCGATTATAATTGATTGAAATAATAGCAGTAATAAATTTCTTGACAGCCGAAATTTGGCTGTCAAGAAATCTGGACAGCTGAAATTTAGCTGTCAATTGACAGCCAAATTTTGGGTTGCCCTAGGATTGGGACTGCTATAAAAGGGCTGAGTCTCCAAGGCTTGCAATCACTCATAAAATAGTCTGCTCCATTGAAGACTTGATACTCTATCAAGGATAGCCAGAGAAAAGGATTGCAAGCTCTTGGAAGGATTCAAGAGCCAACAACTCAAGTCAAGACCAGGAGCTTTAGAAGATGGAAAGTAAGTTCTGCTGTGCATTATTTTCAATTTCTTACAAAGGAGTAGATCTTGGTTAGGGTTTAAAGTAATTAGGAAAACCCACAAAGTAAATCTAACAATTGGTATCAGAGCACCCTTATGTAAGAATTACAGTTTATTTCGGTTTTAAATGATTCTCTGTCTGTAAATATTGAGGGTTTAGGTTTTTTTTTAGTGCATTGGAAGTTTACGTTTTGTTGCTAGGATAATCTTAGGGGATTTGGGTTTTTTTTGGCTCTGATTGGATGCTCTGCTGTATTTTTCAAATTTCCGGCATTGTCATCTTCTGTATTTCTGACATGAAATTGAGACTGTCGACACTGGCCAGCCTGGTGGTTGTGATTGCTTTTCATTATTCTTCCATTGGGCATGGGCGAGTTTTTTAATCATCTTGAGAAAGTATGACTTTTCATGTCTTAGACTATCGCTCGGGACAATTTACATTTCTTACACACACCGGGGTTGCAGGAAATTCTTGATGGATCCGTGGGTTTGTCAAATGTCTGTTTGGTGCTTCTCTTCTATGGTTTTATATATCAGTCAATGTGCAGAATCAAAATGCAAGCTTGTTTTACTGTTCATTCCTTAGAGTGGAAGTAATGACTATCAAAATCAGTTTAATCCCAGTCAAAATGGTTTTTTGTTCTCTGATTTGTTGATTAATTATTTCGTGTTAATTAGTTCACTTTTTACATTGCGCCCTAGAGAGAGCTTTTTTTTTGGTATCTTGAATGCGATGTAAATTTTCATATGTAAAAATAGCTTTCCCTCCAAGGTTGGCAGATTATTGTTATTTCTTGTTGATAACCTTGTTGGGAAAACGATTTTGATGCAAAGAAGCCTGCATCTTCTTTTTGTTTTCCTTCCTTTTTTGATGTAAAAATCCGTAATATTAAACTACAAAATACAATTATTCGATGCACAGTGAATGAGGCCGGTAATTGCGATGTGAAATTTATTTTCTCGTTTTAAATATCCTGTAAATTTTTTTTAATGGGAGAATGAGAAACAATTTTTATTTAGGGGCTAAACTATTCTCCAAACAAATTTTATTTAGGGTCTAAACTCTGTGCATTAATTTAGTTTATAAGGGCGAAAATATGGTAGAGTAATTGTGATATAATTGTAAGTGATTGTAATTTAGGTTATAATAATTATAATTACTATAATTAGGATTTAGATATTATTTAAAATTGGTATTAACACTAATTAAAGGGTATAATACTGAATTCTAAATTGATCACAATAATGCTAATTATGGCATAAAAATTTTTTTATTAACGTTAATTACTGATATAATACCAAATTCGGATTTTATCACAATAATGCTAATTATGGCATAAAATTTGTATTAACGTTAATTATTGATATAATACTAAATTCGGATTTTATCACAATGATGCTAATCATGGAACCCATAAATAAATTATTTAGTATTCTCTAAATAAATTATTGAAGCATTTCTAAAAGGTAATGATTGTAGAAATTGCTAAAGTTTTACTAATTCTGGAATCTAACTAAAGGCGTTTTTTTTTAAAGTATACATGTGTTGTTTTTCACATGAGTCAAGCATTGATGTTCGCAAACGAACCGCTCTCTGTAAGACGATTGCAAGGGTGACTCATGACAAGTTGAAATGACGTGCTGGCAATGGACGTGGGTGTTAGCTTTCCCAAAGGAGGGTTGGCGCCTCCTAAGCTGTTTGGTGCATAAGGGTAGTGTATGAAAATTAGTTGCAACACACATGGAGTAGCGGTGGTCGTTAGTTCATGGATATGTTAGTCTAACCCAAAGGTAGATTGACAAAAAGGTTGCATGTTTGTACTTTATTCACTACACCAAAGTGCCTGAAGGTAATGATTGCACCCAAAGGTGTTTCATTATTAAATGGTGTTTTGGCTAAAGTTTTAATGGAGCAAATAGTTTTACACATGCCTTTAGATAGATTTTAGAATTATGATTAAGGATCAAATCGTGACGCATCGTATCTAAATCATTTCCTTGTTCTTGAATTTTTCAGATCCAAACATAATGTCAAGTCTAAGTCAGATTAAGCCCCTCATGAGGAACAATTTCAAACAATGGGAGGAAAAGCTGAAATTAGTCTTAGGGATCATGCAATTGGACACAGCACTGAGATTTGATCGCCCCAAGCCTAACAAAGAGAGTGAGGTAACTCCTCAAGAGAAGGCTGATATTGCTAGATGGGAGCATTCAGATCGCATGTGCATAATGGTGATGAAGCAAACGATCCATGAGACTTTTCGAGGCATCATACCTGATACAGAGACAGGTGCTATTAAATACCTTAAGGCCCTTGAAGAAAAATTCACAAAGAGTAAAAAGACTGAAGTTAGTACACTCTTTGTGAAGTTGGCAACAATAAAATACAAGGGAAAAGAAGGGGTTAGAGAGCATGTTATTGAGATGACA
>APFE030127362.1:108228-122668 GCA_000404065.3 Pinus taeda | reverse complement strand
AAGACTTCTAACTTGAATTTCTCCAACTAATTAATTTAAAATTAATTAATTAATTATTTCCAAGTAGCTATTAAGACTAGATTCAATTTTAATTCACAATTTAATTCAAGGACAAATTAAATTGGAATATTCTTGTTGCCATATTTCAACAGAAAAGGTTGATATCAAGCCATACCATGGTGAAATTGATGCTCTGAAGACGAACCATTGGTTGCAAGCAACTGAAAATTTATTTCATCATCCATCAAATCAAGGAGGTCAAAGGATGTCATTCATGCGACTAAAATTAGAGGATCATGCACTAAATTGGTGGGAGAGTCACACAAAAACCATGAGGTTGGAGGGAGAACCTTCAGTGACTAAGTGGAAGAATTTAAAAACCCTCATTAAGTCACAGTTTTATCCCATTGGGTACATGGAGGACCAGCGGATCTGGTGGCATTACTTCAAGCAAAAGTTGGGACAAAACGTGCATGAGTACACCACAAAATTAAAAAAGATGGCTATAATGTTTGGTATATCTCCAAAGAACCCATATGTACACCTCAAGTATTTGGGGGGTCTTCACTACCATTTGCGTGAGCAAGTGATGTTGTTCAAGCCCAAATTGGTGGATGAGGGCTATGTACATGCATAGTGCCTAGAGAACATATGCCTGAAAAGAGCGAAATCAAGTGGATCAAAGCAAAAGGAGAAACAAGAAGATTTTAAGGAGGGGAAGAAGAAGAAAAAAGGGAGAAAATATAAAAATAAGGCAGCCACAACACACCAGTGAAAAGATGCTAACAACCATTGCAACCACTGCAACATTGATGGCCATATAGAGGGGAAGTGTTGGAAGTTGCATCCAGAGCTAAACCCAAAGAATAAGAAGAAAGATAACAAGAAGAAGATTCTCATGGTCGTGGATTTGAGCAATCAAAATGAAAGAAATCAGACATGGATGAGAAGATTGTTTGTATGTTAGTGCAGAAGGAGGTGAATCCAAGTGGCCTTCAACAACAAGAAGAGAAATAAATGACCAAACTCTTCCATATAAAGATGTAGGTCAAGAAGACAAATATTGATGCTTTGTTTGATTCAGGATCGCAAGAAAATCTGACTGCAGGAGAGATGATCAAGAAGTTGGGCCTAGAATTTAGTGATCATCCAAACCCATATCCACTGAGATGGCTAAATAAGGATGCAGAGTTGAATGTAACAAAACAGTTTAAAATTATATTTGCTATCAGCGCTGATTTTATTGATGAGGTAGATCTAGATGTGGTTCCACTTGATGTAAGTGGAGTCGTGTTTGGGAGTCCATACATGTAAATGCAATATGTAATATTCATGAGGAGATTTAATCAATATCGTCTCATAAAGGATGGAAAATCATTTATCATCAATGCTCACAAAGGCAAGTCAAAAATTTCACTAGTAAGTGCCAACCATGCCAGGAAATTAATTAGTTCCAACAAGAAGTATGTTTTATTGTTTTTAAGAGAAAGTGGGTCTTAAGAGGAGTCAATAAGAGGTAAGGCATCCCTGGAGGGGTTTACTCAAAAATAGAAACAACAATTGGAGGAGTTGTTATAGGCATACAAGGATGTGTTCTAAGAGCCTAAAGGGTTACCACCTAGGAGAAAAATGGAACATGAGATCCGGCTATTGCTAGACTCCCCATTGCCAAATATTGGGCTATACAATCAGTTTGTTATAGAAGCAAGTGTGGTGAAGAAAAAGTTGAAGCAGCTATTGGAACAGGGTGTCATTTAGTACATCACCATGTGGGTAACCCATCATCATTGTGCAAAAGAAGGATGGGACTTGGTGGATGTGTATATATTACAGGGTGTTGAATAAAATCATGTTGAAGAACATATACCCCTTACCCAGGATAGATGATATGTTAGATCAATTGCATCAAGCAGAGTACTTCACCAAGATGGACTTGAAGTCTGGATATTACCAGGTTCGAGTAAAATAAGAAGACAATTGGAAGACTGCCTTCAAAACCAGACAAGGTTTGTATGAGTGGTTAGTCATGCAATTTGGCCTATATAATGCACCAACTAAATTTATGAGATTAATGAATGATATATTGTGCCCTTTTATAGATTCATTTGTTATTGTCTATTTGAATAATACTAGTATATATTGGTACCTGGGAGGATCACATGTCACATTTGACGTAGGTGCTGGAAACATTGAAGAAGCACCAGTTGCTAGCAAATCTCAAGAAGTGTGAGTTTGCGTAGTGGTATTTGGTGTATCTGGGGTATGTGATCGGTGGAGGAAAACTAAAGGTAGATCCTTCCAAGATGAAGGCCATCATGAAATTGTCAGTGCCTAATAATGTTTCTGAGCTCAAGATTTTCATTGGGGCAACACAATACCTTAGGAAATTCATAGCCTTATTTTTAGAGGTAGCAGCACCAGTCCACACCATAATAGCAAGTGGAAAGAGTTTCCAATGGGGAAAATGTCAGCAAAAGGATTTCGAGAAGCTAAAGAAGAATATCAATGAAGCACCAGTTCTGGAATTACCAAACTTGCAGCTGCCCTTTGAAGTGGAGATAAATGTGAGTGGGTATGCTATGGGAGGTGTCTTGATGCAAGGAGGAAGGCTTGTTTACTACCATTCTGAAGTATTTCATGGGGAAGTTCTTAACTACCCTACCTATGGTAAGGAGTTCTATGCCATGATGCAAGTTGTGAAGAAGTGGAAGCACTATCTGGTGGGAAAAGAGACAGTCATCCACATAGATCACCAGTCATTATAGTACTTGCAGGCCTAGAGTAAGCCACAAAATAACATGCATTACAAGTGGATGGGGTGTTTACAACAGTTTCATTTGGTGATTAAGTATAAGAAGGGAAACACAAAAAATTTATCCGACATGTTGTCAATGCCACCCACATAAAAAATCACAACTTTGGGGACTCTTATGCACATGGATTCATTCACCCATGACGCATAAAAAGAGGCATATTCAGAAGATGAGGACTTCAAAGACGTGTATCAGCAGTTGCAGATTGAGAGTCATGTGCACAATGGCCACAACGCCATTGACTACCATCTCCAAGACATGTTAATCTACATGCTGGATAATCTATGTGTTCCTAAAGGTGAACGATTACAGCTAATTAGAGAGGCTCACACCTGCAAGGTTGTAGAGCACTTTGGTGTAGGGAAGATCATGGCTAACTTGCAAAGGTATGTGTATTGGCCCAAGATGGAAGAGCAGGTAGCTAGGCTCATAAGAGGATACATGCCTTATTGTACCAACAAGCCTAGCAACATGAAACGAGGTCTATATCATCCCTTACCTGTACCTACTTGTCCTTGGGAAAGAATTTCCATGGACTTTGTGGGAGGCTTACTGACAACTAGGAAGGGACATGACTACTTGTTCATGGTAGTTGACAGGTTCAACAAGATGTGTGTTTTGATGCCCTATAAAAAGACCATTAACGGATAACAAGAAATAAACTTATTCTTTGGGTAGGTATGGGTGCACTTTGGGATACCAAGGAGCATAATTTAGACAGGGATACAAGATTTCTCAATGCATTTTGGACTGCATTGTGGGAGAAGATGGATATGAAGTTGAAGAGATATACCACATTCCATCCATAAACGGATTGGTAGACAAGAGTAGTCAAGAGGACATTGGTGTAGCTTGTAAGGGGAGATAGCCAAAAGCACCTGAAGACCTGGGATGAAAATCTGGTATATATACAACATTCTCACTGCAGAGCAGTCCACACTTCTACAAGAAAGTCTCCATTTGAGACTTGTTTTGGATATTTTCCACCTTCACCTTTGGATATTACATATGGGAAACAATGAGGAGTGAGGGAAGATCATACAGGATATTCTTTAAGGGTTGGAAATTTTATAGAGAAGATCATACATATCCATCTACAAGTACACGAAACATTGCAGAAGTCGTCAGATAAGTATAAGGGCAGGCATGATGATCAACATTGAACATAGAAGTGATTCAAGGTGAGAGACAAAGTATGGTCACTGTTGCACAAGGAGAGGCTAAAGGGGCCTAGTAAGAAAATCAAGGCTCTAAGGTATGATCATTTTGAGATACTGAAAAAGGTGGGTGATTATGTCTATCAACTCAATTTACCACCATATATGCATATTTAATCAGTTGTGAATGTAGATAATTTGAAACTCTATGAACCTTTCATGCTCGATCAGGAAGAGGAACAGGTCCTACCTTTTGTGGTGGATTTGGCACTAGATGCTTAGGTAGAGTTGACAAAAGATATAGTTTTAGAAAAGAGGTCAAGAACTACAAGACAAGGGAGTCATGACCTTTGGCAGATTGGGTTGCAGGGACAATTTCCAGGCAAAGTTAAATGGTACACCAAAGAGGAGGTGGAGGTAAAATTCCCTCGCCTCATTCAGTTAAAGCTCTTGGGGACCAAAAGCCTCCCAAAATCGGGAGGTGTGATACAAATTGGATCATTATATTGTTTGTCATCCATCTTGATGCATTTGGAGTAGAAAACGCAGAGGAATCAACTCACGAGATTGTTTTTACCCGCGAGACCTAGTAAAAGTCTAGCCACATGGTTTTGATAGAAAAGACTCTAGAAGAGTCTATATTGTAACTCTATTTAAGAGTTGATGTAGTCAAAATTAACCACAAGGAGGTTATCTGACTGTGTTATAACTGGGGGCCACTGGAAGGAAGAAGCATTCCATTCTTTTGAGAGAATTTTGTTTCATAGCTGAGCAAAGATAGCTAAGAGAGATAGGAAGTAGAGCACATAGAGAGGATATATGCACTGTTGCATCCCATGGGCCACATGCATTACTTATTTGTACTTGCAGCCATATTTCCAAACAGAGAAAGAGAGTGAAGCGGCCTCACCTTCCATTTGGGTTTTCCCTTGAAAGGGTTTCCCAGAGATCATATCTTGTGTCTTATGTGTCTGTGAAATTATTTTGTCGTTCTCTACTTTTCTGCATAATTTCATTCGTGTGCATGCACTAATTACAGAAAAATCTAAAGATCTAGAATTTTAATAAAAGTGTAATAGTGTAGAAATACAATATTTTAATATATTATTATCATATATGTTTTTACGAACTGTCTAGTACAATATCCACAACAATTTACGAATCAAAAGGTGGGTGACACGTGAACCTCTCACAGGTTGACACGCAGGGATGATGTGAGCATGATGCTACCCTAGCCCTGGGGAATGGAGGTCGGAATCCAATAACCCTTTATGAATTGAATTTGTCGTAGACTAGCGGGAATCAGGGACCGCCAAGAGACAACGACGCAGGGAATCTCACTTGGGCCTATTAATTGATAGCACACAAGTCCGGAGTGGTTTTGGAAACCACCCTCTGCACCACACGCGATGCTTTCTGGAATCGGGTATAGTGCCCCCAAAATAGATTTGAGTTGTTGATTAAAGTGATGGGTAGTTTTATCAAACTGCGTTCTGGGTCCAACCCACACGTTAAAGTTTGGTAAGTGATGTGATGTCAGGCGCAATTAGATGTGTGAGTAGTAGTTCCGATCTGTTGATCTTGCTCGACATTTATGAGCATAGGGGACTAGCTGTTCCGAGTTGTGTTTCATCAGGTCGTTGGTTTATGCAAGTTGTTTGTCCTGTTAGGTTCCTATACCAATAGGTTTCATCTTTCATGATTGACAGTGGAAGGGCTAAATATGTTCATCAGTGCAGGTTGCAAAGGTTCCATATTTTGTGTACATACTATGAAAATTAAAAAATTAAAAGAGGGTATGCCTTAAAAGAATAATGAAAAGGCAAGAAAAACAAGTGGTCAAAAGAAAAGTGAAAATGAACCCCAAACTAAAGACCAAGAAAGTGGCCAATCAAAATGCCACTACTATCTTTGGGCAGTATCATACTCTACAAATACTGCTGCTAATCATACTTAATGGATCGCCCAATAGCCTAATCTGGACCATGCCATGTTTAAATTGCTTGTTGCAGAATAGAGAATGTTTCCTGTCCAAACAGCTCAAGCTTGGCAGATGACTAGTTAGGTAGAGAAATGAAGGAGCCCAACTGCTTAATCTGGGTCCTTGGAAGAAATAAGGGTACATTTAGATAGGAGGGCAGTCAAAAGAAAAAGGGAACTATCAGGGTCTGCTAAATCAAGTGCACCCACTTCAAGTGAAGAAAAAATGTTAGGATTACTAGGATGGGTAAGTAGTGCAAGGTTGCAGAAATGGAGGGCCATCACCAATTGGCTTATCAAGTATAAGACTCATTCCATTCAGGATATGGGCATCAAAGCAGAGGTTTGAGGACATAACATTGGAAGCATGTCTAATTTCCCCTATTTTCCCCCAAACATCATTTTACTAACATCCCCAAGGACCTTGAGATCTGCTCAAGTGTCTTGTTCCACTTCAGTTCTTGACAGAGTACCAGGTCAAACCATGAAGTTTAGTCAAGGAAAAGAAGCCACATTTTTTGTGTAAAAACCTTGATTCTCAATTCCCTCATCCTCCATTCCTAAGTTTTACTTCTTAAAACTTAGTCCTTCCCCCTATACACTCACCTCACAATGTCATATTAACAACTGATATATCATTTAACTCCCTAACTCCCCCCTTCCCTAATTCTATTAGGATCTATGAAAAAATTCCCAAAAAATATGTATAAATACCCTCCCCCTAGCACTATAGCTATATAGCCCTCTCTTAGGGAATATCAACCCATCAGGGGTTAATATTAACCCTCTTTGACCCTAAACTATGGTTTTTAATTAAAAAACTATGGCTAAAAATAAAAAAAATCAAATCCCCACCCTCATTGACCCTTCCAACCCTTTTCCGCTCTTAAAATTGTGTTTGTAATGTTTTTAAAAATTAAAAAAATTATTAAACTTACTCGAAACCTAAGGTTAAAACCCCCCTGCGCTTGATTTATTTAAATCGATTAAATTAATAGCCGAGTCCCCTTGTTCTAATGCGCCATCACATCACGATTGCCGCCAGCCATCCAATCGTGGGCGATGTGATCAAACGACTGGTGGTCATTTTCACACAGAACGTGCCCGACCTTTTGCGTCCGGGGGATTGGCGGTATTACCGCCGTACCCTCGCCACGCGTCGGCCTCCTGCACTGTTCGGAGCCCCCCCCCTCCCTTAAACCACTTACCACCTATGGGGCCTCCAGGGAGACCGCTTACCACCCATCCCCCCTCGCTGACGTCACATCCCCATCAGCATGACGTCACCTCACCTTTCCGCCACCGCGCCTCCACGTTGTCTGTCCACCCGCCTGCCCTGCCACCGTGTCACTGCCACTTGGCCACCCACGTCAGCTACCACGTCACCTTGCCATACCCGGACCCATGATGATGTTAGCATGACGTCATCACCAAAAAGGCGCCAAAGGGCCATTTGTCATTTTCGGAGCACTCTGCATGCAAAAAACATCGTTCACTGCCGAAATCAAGAATTCACCCACCAAAGTTGCTTCCGCCCTCATCGTCGACCCAAATACCTGCAACTGATCTAGCTTGATGCCTCCCGCACCGAGAAATCCAGGTATTTTCCGCAGGTGACCTATTTTACCCGTATTTCTCCTATTTTTCTCCTAAATTCCTGCAAAGAAACTCTGCAAAATATCCTCACAGATAAATTGTCCACTAAAACACCCAAAGACCTGATAAATTTCCTGCACCACAAGGCTCTGCAAGAAACCCATGCCCTTCTGCAAAATTCACCATAAAAACTAATCGGAGAAGCCGAGCTACCGGCTAAAAGCCCATAAAACTGCACATTCATCCCTGTTTTCAAAGTACCCCCTGAAAAACCAGCTAATTAGCTCAAACACACTCTGGTTTCTTCCAACAGAGTGCCCCACAGTTCATAAAACCTGTAAGAGTTTCCTCATACTCTCAGGGCTGCTCACTGTCAAACACAATTTAGTGGGCATTCCTCAGTCTTTGCACCAATCCTAAGCTCAAGCAAGCATCCAGTTAAAATCAAACATGGCCACTCCATCTGCACTGGATGTTGCTCCTGTCAATCCACCCAGTAAGGAGCTGGAAGCCATGCCACTTGTAGACAGTGATTTCCTCATTGCAGATTTTGTGGCAGAGAGGAACCACTTACAGACCTTCTGCCAATTAAGGACAGTCACTTGGACAACAGTGACATGTATGGCATATGGGAGTCTAATCTGCCCACCTACTTCCTGCCATCTGTAAATGTCTTTCCTGAAGTCATTCACCTCTGTGTAGAAAACTATGACCAGAAGCTGAGAGCTGTAAAGTCTCCATATGGGAGCATCCTCTTCTACATAACACCAGACTCCATAAATCAGATGCTGAATTACAAACAAACCCAGTTGCTATACCCTTTTTCCATTAAGTACTTGCTGGATGAGGGCTCCAAGCTCTCTAGCACAGACATTGCTGCAGTGGCCAAAACTTTCATGAAGGCAGACTGCCAACCTTCTGGGCCACTTCCTTTTTCATATGCAAATGTCAATGAGATAGGCAAGCTGCTGGTGGACATGTTAACCTCTGTGCTGGGGTTCACCACAAATGAGCATGTTGATGAAACTGTGCTGGTCATGCTATCTGCATATAGCCTTGGGAAGCCTCCTGCTGTGAAATACAATTATGCCAAGTTTATTGCCAATAAGATACATGACCAACTAGTAAGGCTGGACAGGGAAGCAATATTCAAATATTCATCATACATCTACCACCTCTTCATGTACTATCAGACAGATTACTTCCAGTGCCACATCAAGAAACTAGATTCACAGGGTGAGAGGAGATCTGTCATCTTCTGGTCTTCAGTTTTTCATCAAATCCAGAGCTCTCCCTACTCCTACTGTGAATTTATTGACCAGTTTGTCTATCCAGTTACATGCCTCTTGAAGAGGTCTCCTCCTGCCAGATTGTCCAAAGATATGCAAAAAATCTTACAGCTGTCCAGGAACTACAAAATAGGTGATTGGTATTTATACCAAAATCACATAGTTATCAGACTCTATGGTTGTGAGCTCTGTCCCTACAGGCTCCCAAGGTATGTGCCTATGAGGTTGTTTGCCTTGGAATACTATAGGCAACTCATCAATTCTGACCTTACACACTTCCATAGTGCTAAGAAGAAAGCCAATCTAAAATTCAGAGACCACCTAGGCCCATTTATGATGAACAAGAAAGATGGTTGGCAAGAAGCTGATCAAATATTGGGGCAACAGCTAAAACTCAAAAGGAGCTTCTGGTGGGTCCCTTATGACCCTGAAGGCTTTATCAGTGCTAGGAGAGTCAAGTACAGGCTGTTAGCTTATAAACACTGCCCATACCCACAAATAGAACACTTTGCCAACCAAGATGAATGGGTGCCTGACACAATAATAGAAGAATTTACTCATGAAGAGAAAATGGAGCAGACTGTAAAATATTTAGAGAAAACTCTTGACTTGGATTCTTGTCAACAGGTCATATTCAAGCAACCAGCCCAAGTAGGAGAAGGCACATCAACTGCTACAGCTGCACAGACTACCCAACAAGCATCTACAACCACCACTACAGCAAAAGGCAAAGAAATAATGGATGAACAACAAGAGACAGAGGCAGGGCAGCCCAGTACCTCAAAGGATCAAACTCAAGGGCAAGCCCCTTTGCAGCAAACTAGACCTCCCCAAATCCCAGTTTTGCAAACACCTCTCAATGAAGAGAGAGGAAAAAAGCAAGATAGAGAAGAGGTCACACCTCCAAGTGGGTCAACACAGCAACTGGAGGCCAAGAGGCCAAGAATTGACCCTGAAATAGAGGAAGAAGACATCAGTGAGGAAAGGGCAGAAAGCCAAGACAGAGAAATACAATCCAGCCAGTAGACTGCCACTAGCTCATTTTAGCTGGAACATGCCATGCAGCAAGGCACAGAGGTATCCTCCTCAAGGCAGCAGGGCAAGCAACCAGCTAGTATCGAAGGGGGTTTCATGGAGATCAAGGCACAAAATGAATTGTTGAGAGTACAACTCTATGATCAATTCTTGAAGGCAACTCCCTCCAAAAAACAAAGATTGATGGTTGCCTATGATATCAAGGAGGACAAAATGATTTTTACTCATTTAAAGCCTAAAGTCCCACATCCCAAAACCTCTGCAGATTACTTAAGAACAAACTTGGAGGTCTTTTCTAAATACATACACCCCATGGATCAGATAGAGCTGCACAAACAGACTGGAGAAATGGTGTATGCCACACTTGCAGACAGGGCCATGCTGGCCCATCAGTTAAAAGAATCACTGAAAAATACTAATACACAGTTGGATTTGGAAAGGATGTCTTCCCAGGCCAAGGAAAACAGAATAAAGACATTGGAAGACATCATCATTGATCTAGGGCATGATCCAAAAGATCCAAAGGGTGTTAGGGCCCTTATGAAAAAGAAGGAGGATGATATTGCTGCACTCAGAAAGCAGGCAAAATTGCCTCCAACCATTCACCGTGACACTGTAGAACTAGCACAAGAAAAACAGCTTGATGACACCATGGACTTACTCATGAAGATGAATCAAAGGATACTAGAGATGGAAGGAGAATTGGAGAAAGCATGGCAAGGAAGACAGTGAGAATCAACCTCCTAGCCTCCTCAAACTTCTACAACTCTTGGTCCTGCCCCTCCTTCACAAGCAACAGCAGCCCCTCCTGCCATTCCACCACCAACCACAGCCACATCAGCAACAGAGGCAACAGAAGCAACAACAGCAGCAGAATCCAACATGAGTATGGAGGACTTGATGAAGGCTGTCAAAGAGCTTGAAACTCAAGTGATAGAAATAAATGAAGCCAAGGATAGACTGGCCAAGCTATAGGCCAGCTATGACAAGTCCATGATGACAATGGCAGAAAAGCAGAGAGAAATAAAGGCCTTGGAGGCCAAAGTAAAAACTTTGGAAAAGGAATTGCTTCTAGGCAATACCTTAGCAGAAATTAAGAAAATAATTTGGGCCAAAATTGGCCAATCAATCCATGACCAATGGAGGTCAATCCAGGCAATACATGAACAAGTTGAACTGATAAGCATCGCTCGTGTTGAAATACAAAGAGCCAGAACAACACTAGGAATCATGCATGAGCAAGCCAATAAGATGATACATTTCCTTAATAATCACACTAGGGAGGAATTGGCAGCTCTAGATATAAACAGCAGAATAAACACCATCCTGACAGCTAAGAAAGTGCTAACTTTGAGGAATTTCACTCAAACACTAGAAAGAAAATGTCAGGAAATGAAGGTAGAAATTGATGAATTCAGGGCAAAGATGACAATGTTACAGGATAAAGGACTGCCAAGCCTAGTGACTGGCACAGGACAACTGTTGTATAACCAATATATCACAAGGATCAACAATTATGTTGAGAATCAAATAACAGCATCCAACAGCTCCACAGAAGAAGCAGGGCCTCCCTTTGGGCAGTCTCTGTATGACAAATTAGAAAATATATTTTTTATTGATCATGAGATAAATCATCTGTTTGAGGTGCCTCCAAACTTTTACAGATACACAGAAGCAGATGAAACACTGGTAAAAATAAGGAGACATTAGCTCCCTCCAGCTGATTGGTGGTAGGCAATGCTGGAAATTCTGCCCAGATAATCCCATCATATTATTCTTTTTTGTGAAAATTCAGATCTCAGTCACAGTACAGGTTAGCAGACAAATCAACACGCAGGTATCACAGGAAGCATCCGTACAGTGACTCACCATAGCACTCAGGCAGCAGGCTCAACCAACGCAGAATTAAAGGCACAACTACAACCAACTTTCCTGAGCCAAAAAAGTCAAAAGTTGTTTGACAGAAAGATAGCTGCCATCTCAACATTAAATGCTATAGTTATTTCTTTCATTTACTTTTTGTAAGAGACTTGGTGGTGCAATTTATTGCACAATAACTCACGATTGAGATATTTTGTATCCTATTTTTGTATATATATCCCCTCAAAGAACGTATTGAGGGTCGGTTGTAGTGAAACTCTATCAGAAGAGCTCTATTATATACTTGAGACATTTTGCTAATAGAAATGGCTGGTGGAGTTCTTAGTTCTTATGCTGTCTGAAGGTGGAAATGAATGGCTCTGTTGTGTTGCAGAATTCCTGTGTCATTTGCTGTAACAATAAGTAATTCCGAACTGTGTTCTTGTTTTTCTGTGTATGCCAAAATTCATATATGTTCATGATCATAGAAAGTAGAGAAAAAGAATAGCTTAGGATTTGTTTGAATACACCCTATGCTCAATCTTTATTTCTTAATACGTTTTCTTCAGGATTAGCCATGGATATGAATTCTTAATTGCTCATGTCTAAACTGATTCTATCACTGTGAATATTGTTTAAGAATTCTTAACTGCTCTTAAGCAACCTTCTCATTTCTCCTTTGTTAGCATAGTGAAAGATTCTCACTTGCCTTTCACTCACTAATTCCATAACTTCATTTTATAATCTAAGAAATTGTTCCACAGATGCCTATCTGGCTTTGCATCAACACTCTGCCTTCAAAGACCTACTTCAACAGCACACTACCTGAACTCCATTGCCCAATGGACCAAACTGTTCTGTAATCTATACCTTAACTCTGTTTGAATCCACCAACCCACCAAACCCAAACAAAACAGCATGCTATAGCTAGCCTAAAATTATCCACCAACAAAGCTAAATTATAAAGAGAGAGCCCTCTCTGGTTACAAGTAGGCTAGGACCTGTAACTGAAAGATTGGTCAGTGGTTACCTCGGTTGTATTCCCTTTAGGAAGCAGGGAACAAACTGAGTGTTAACAGATCCCACTCTTGGCAATGATGTGCCCATGGAGGTTACCCTTAGACACTGCGAAGATGATATTTTTGGAAATTCAAGGATATCCCGTACTTTCGACATCGCTCAAAGATTTTATTAAGATGGCGCAGCTGTTCTGACGACTATCTATAGAAGATTGTCACGCCGTCGAGGTAAACCACTACACTCTGTTTGATGATCCCACAAAAAGCGATGTTCATTGCACGCTAAAATGTAGCTCTTTCATTTATCAACCCAAACGACATTATTTGGTAAGCGAACGTACCCCACTTGGTACACGATGTTGTCTTTAGTCTGTCAGGCTCTGCTACCAAAATCTGATTGTATCTTGAGGAACCATCTAGAAAATAAAACATCTCTTCTCCAGATATTGTCTGCAATATGTGTTCCATAGATGGTATTGGGTAGTTATCTATGTCTGAGTTACGGTTAAGATTTTGGAAATCAACACACAAGCAGATCTTCCTAGACTTCTTCCTAACATGGACTAGATTTGAAACCCACATGGAATGATGAACCTTGTAAATGATCCGAGAATCCAGTAGCTTAGTCAATTCTTTCTGCATGAGGGTATCAATTGATGGTTAACCAAGATTCACAAAATTCATATCTTTGTCTATTTCCATATTGATATTTTCCTACAACATTGTGGAACTGTGGGTTTTAGCATTCACGAGTCCTTGAAAGAGGTTTTGCAAGTCATACAACTTCTGAAGTGGTACCACACCCTTGTGGATGAGGTTTCCTTTGCTATGATCAGTTGCATTCTGCAAAGACTTCTCGTGCTCTTCTTCATCTATCATTGCATCTTTGAAGACATCAACGTTAGCCATGAAATGCAGTATCTGTTGGTCGTAGAATTGAGGCTTCTGTGATCAATCATAGTTATATAAGAAGAAATTTCAGTGCAAATCACATAAAGAAAGACCTTTGTCGACACATTTCGAACCAACTAGTGTGGTTCATCGTCATATGGCTTATACAAAATTTCAATAGAAAATCTATCCCTTAACAGTGCCATCCTAGCAGCTGCATTTTCCAAAGCATCTGCAACTGCGTTATGAATTCTTGGTACAAAAATAATATTGAAATCTTGGAAGTTAGAAATAAGTTTCCATACCTCTTGTTGATAACTCTTAAGACTAGGTGACACACAATGTATAGTGTTACGTTCCTAACACACCACAATCATTTAGTAACCTACCACATTTAGCACAACAATGTTGAGGTTGATGGTTTTTTGTAAGCCCATAACAAGTGCTTCATACTCGGTGGTGTTGTTTGTGCACTTGAACTCCAAGAAGCTAGAGACTAAGTGTGTCCTTTGCAACGGTTCTATTAAGACACAAGCAACTACAAAGCCCTCCTGTGTCTTGGATTCGTCAAAGTATAAGGTCCACATATTATCTGTACAAGGACTGGTTGCCACACTAGTACTACTATCTCTACTACTACTACTATTACAACGTACTGTACTTGTTGGGTTGTGTTATATTCTTTCCACGACTAAGCTCTCCTGTGGAAAGAAAACAACAAGTGGGAGATTGTTGGGTTGTGTTATATTCTTTCCACGAATAATCAACGTAGTGAACCGGGGGGTTAGAGGGGGGGCGGA
>APFE030127362.1:53842-88565 GCA_000404065.3 Pinus taeda | reverse complement strand
ATTAACTCAAAACAGAAACAAAAATTTCACATACATCTTATATCCCACTGCAACATAAATTGAGCAGCTTTAAAATTTCTAGATTTATCAAAATCCCCTAAAAGATGTTACCAAACCAACTACTAAGCATATTGCACAATCTCGCTAATTACACAATAACATTTGCTGCACTGGCAATTCTAGGCCACAAATCAGCACACTCTTTCCCAATGGGCCTTGTGATAGCAGAACCTTTCATTTTTGCCTTTGGATTTACTATGGCGCCCGCATTATCTTCAAAATACATATAAACGCCATCCTTTCGGCGCTAGGGATTCCGCTGGCGAACAATGACAGCAAGCATAACCTTCTTTCTCATGTCAGGCTTTCCCTTCTTGATAGTGGCCATGACCATATCCCCCACACAGGCCGCAGGAAGTCTGTTGAGACGACCGTTGATTCCCTTCACAGAAATTATGTACAAGTTCTTGTCTCCTGTGTTATTTGCACAGTTCACCGTGGTTGCCACTGGCAGACCCAATGACATCCTGAATTTGTTCCCTATGCTACCTCCACGACCTCTCTTAGACATGGCTGCTCCACCCTATTTCTCTTGTCTTCACCAAAAGACCAAATAATTAAATATTATTAAGAATTTATAACATTAAATAAAAAGTGATTAATAATTCTAATTTCGTATTCAAAATATACGATAAGTGCAACCTCAAATATTATGATGAAAAATTGTAAAGTTTAGAGCCTAAAGTCGGAGTAAGAACACACCTTCAATTTTTATTTGGAGCGCCAACTTGAGCATGAAGGCCTGAAGGCTAAGATTACTCCTAACGATCAGACGAATCCTAAATATTTGTTTGAGTAAGAAGATGGTAATTATTTTTTTGGATGAGATTAACTTTGGTTTAAATTTTTTCTAAGTGATTGGAGTTAATGCTAGTAATAATCTTGGGTTTTAGTGACAATATGAATGAATGAACCTCTATTATCTGGTTGGGATTCTGGCCAATTAGAAATTCCCACCCTTCAATTATATATAAATTTTTAAATAATAGAAAGATTTAAGAACATTTTATTGTATTCTAGTTTTTAAAATTTTAGTGTTTAAAATGGATTTACAAGTAATTTCTTCAAGTGAAAATTTCTTTGATACACTCTCTTGTGTAGGATTTGGAATTTTTTTGCTCGAGTCATGAAACTCTTTCCTTAACCAACAAAGTTGTTTAATGGCCCTCTTCTAGAGGCAATTCAACTCCAAAATTCTAGCAAACAAGGGTGTCACCTTGAGGGGGTTTCAATTAATATTTTAATTAAGTAATTTGGTTTTGTTCACCTTGAGGATTTTTTATAGACATATATTTTGATTTAAATTGTAGGGAAATAAGGATTTTTTTAACAAAAACTAATGGATATTTAATTTAAGTAAATATTTAATATATTTTTATTTTCATTTTTTTTTATTGTGTATAGTTAACTTAAATATTTAATTATGATCTATTTTCAATAATAATAAAATTTAATTGATTAAATTAATAAAGAATATATTTTTAGGCCTATATTTTTAATTGATTGATAGTTATGGCTAACCACAAAGAAATAGATATGAATATTGATTTTTATTTTAAAGTGTTTTTATGATGTTTTTAACAACACTATTGTTTACATATTCATTTATAAGGAAGTAAGAAAATAGAGGAAAATAGACATGAATGGAAGGTAATTATCAAAGGCACCAAGCAAGTGTTCACTTGTCTTGTTGGTGGCTATGTGGGGATCTTGAGTCGATCTAAGCTATCTGGCCTTAATCACGATCGCACTACCATGCACAATCTCCCACCAATTCCTCTACGTCAGAGAAGTTGAGTAAGAGATGCAAATGCTAAATGGGTTGTCAAATCAACAAGTGCAGTTAAAAGGCAAAATGAAAAAACACAATATGATTTAGATGCAAGGCTATGTCATGCACGACAACAAGAATATAAAAGATTTGTCAATGAAGAAATTCTTTCAGCTGTAAGTATTTATTAGTATTTATTTGTATATGTTTTTTTATTAATATTGTCAATGAAGAAATCCTTTCAGCTGTAAGTATTTATTAGTATTTATTTGTATATGTTTTTTATTAATATGAATTTATTATTGTGGACTAAATTCATTGAAACTTGTTTTCACAGTCAGTTGTTACATTTGATTAGCTCATGATACTTCAAAGCAAAAAATTTGTGAAAAAATTCAACGTTGGGATCAGAGTCTACCTCGTAGACATATGGAAACAATGAAGCGCATAGATATTGCTTTAAAAGAGAAAGCAAGGATTGAGGTTCCTGATGATGTGGGGGGAGAAGGATTAGATGGGCACAACCATATATTAAACTTTGATGAAACTAATCATGACAATGACAACACAGTTGAGTCCATTTTTTTGCATATATTAATTTTTTAGACATTTTAACATTAAATAATATTTATATTTATTATAATTGTATACTTATTTTCTCATTGTTATTGATATGCATAGCCTAATCAATAAAATTCCCTAAATTCAAGCTACCAACTATTACGACGCTCGCCTAGATTTCAAGGTTTGCAAGGGGTTATTGGGTGAGTAAGTTTTTAATCCATATAACCTATTCCACAAAAAACATTAATATATAAATTGTTATGTTTTACCATAATTATGGGATAAGAAATGGATGTTCTATATTTTATATTGTTATCCTTGATTTGTTTTGATTATATGTGTGTGTGTGTGTGTGTGTTATTTCTTATTTATGATGCAGGTGTTCCCTTTGGAACCATTGTAATCAATGAAAACCCCTGAAGATTGACGAAGCCTTAAGAAGAATGGAAACGAAATGGTTCAAATACTACAACCATCTTCACATCCAATGTCACAATCCAAAGTAAGATTATATTTATTTATACTCTTATAATTTTATCATATTTTTACATTTATTTCTATTTGAGTCACATACTTATATCTATGTATAATCTAATGTTCAGAGTAATGAATATACATCTCCTAAAACACCTTTGCACATGTATGATGGTGGACATGATAGTCAGCAAAAATCACATTCTTCTCAACCATTGCAACATTCATCTAGACTTCACGATAGTTTAAGAGAGGTAAGTTATATCCTATATATCTTAGCTCATAATAACATTGACATTTTTTTTATGACTAGTTAATGCATTGTCTTTTCATATTCGTTACATGCTCCCCATATTTTCATTATATCTATATGGATTTTGATATTTATTGATAGCTAGTTAATGCATTGTCTTTTCATATTCGTTACATGGTCCCAATATTTTCATTATATCTATGCGGATTTTGATATTTATTGATAATGTTTTAATTTCCACAGAAAACAAAAAAGATAAATGTTGATGTTATGGTTAAAAGGACCAAAATCACACCAAAGGACTTGAAAGCACGTGGGTTCAAGTCACGCAAACAATACATAGAGCATATATGCTCAACTAGCATTGCTCTCACTAAACCCACTAGGTTTGTTACTTTGAAGCCTAAACATTCCAACAAGTTTAAATGACTTAGGCTACAACAATAGAACTTTAGCCATTGTTTTGTCTATAAAGGGGCTACAAGGACAGTTTCAATATATTAACTTTCTTTTATTTTGTTCTAAATGTTTTGAATACCAATACTTTTGGCACCTCAAACACGAAAGATACATTTTGTTTAATGAGAACTTGTTTTATTTAGATATATAAAGTATGAGTTTTTGTTTGTGGAATATTACATGTGCTCCCTCCAACTAGGCATATATCTTTATCATTTTTTAACATCAAAAGTTTCGACAAAATCTTGCTAAATCTGATCTTGGGTTAAGTAAAATTTGTTTTATAACAAATGTTATTTAAAAGGTTATCAATCTTTGGAATATTATATATAGTTTAGTCACATTTTTATTGGTATTTCTATGCACTATGTATTTGTAGAAATATATGATATTCAAGATAGAATTTGATTCATTGAAGAGCTAGTGATAAAATATGCAAAAAGATATTACTTTTATTTACGAAATATTATATACAATTCATACATTTAAAGATGCATATATTTCTTGAATGTATTACTTTACATAAAAAGTGTTAATAATTGTTCAATTAAATTTATATGTTAGTACGTGAAAAACATTTTCATCTTTAAATTATAAAATTTCCTTATAATTATGATTATAAAGATAAAAGTGTATCTATTTTTTTATTTATTTGAATGTAAACTTTATATATAAAAATGATTGTTATTTTTTTCAAAAGTGTTATAAATAAAATGAACTATCATCTTTAGAAATTTCATATGAATTTAATTTCACCTTAAACCTTCTATTAAATAGAAATTTTTATTATTTTTATGTTTATATTAAGTTTTTTATTATGTTATTTTATTCCAACATATAAAGATGAATCATTTTAGAATAATTTTGGTAGTTTATTTTTACCACTCCAACTAAATACAACCAAGTAGCTTTTTTTAAATATAAATACTTAAATATCAAACCAAATTAAAAATTGATAAATAAATAGGAATACATAAATGTATAATATTATACTATAAATTTTATATAATGGTAATTGTCATTAAAACCTTAATGAATTACACAATTATGTCCCTATTATCAATATCTTATTAACATAAAGTATGTGTATGCATAGTTAATAATTTATTATTTTTTATCAATATATTATCAAATATAAATACATTTTTATTATAATGTTAATATATAAAGGGAATATATGAAGTAATCATGTGAGTGTTGAAAAAAATGATATAAATTCATTCTATTTATATAATTTTTATGGGGGAAATATCTTCCAAATCCATTCAAAAGAACAAGAAATATTCATCATATAAATGCTTAGTAAGAAAAAATTATATGGAATGAATTTAACCATTCACCATATAGCTATAACAAACCACTTATATAAGACTTTACCTATTCTCAAAAAATCATAGTAGATCAAATAACAAATACTAGTGAACTAAAGTAGTGCATATATTACCACAATGCTGACATTGAAATTCGAATAAGAATGAAATTTCAAAAAAAAAATCATTCCATTTCATTGGAAAATTGTTAAAAAATAAAATAATTTTAATGTTTGTAGGCCTTGAAGCTATTCTCTCCTAAGTTTTCTGCCTGCTTCCCTATCAAAAACATCTACACATTGTCAAATGGTTGACTCCATCATCCATAAAATCTAGAGAGTCTCATAAATTGTAGGGAAAAGATTCATTTCTATTTAAATTTTAAAAGAGTCTCATAAAAAATTGTGGGGTGGAGATTCATTTGTAATTAAATTTTAAAAATAGCACGGTTGTTTATACTCAATTTTCAAAGTTTTTGTTAAATTATATTTTAAAATTTCTTCCAAATTTAAAATAAAAATTTACTGTAAAACTATTTTTTCTAGTTTTTTTTAACCTTTTAATAATTTATTTTTAAAAGACTCTCGGGAGAGATCAATTGAATTTTTGGGGTTCAAAAATGTTGTGCTATCAGCGGATTGGGGTGGAGAAGTTGGACATGATGAATATAATCCAACCAAGCTTTACCAAAAAAAATTGTAAAATTTTAAATTTTACTTATATATAAATTTGTATGGAATTATTATATATAATAATTATTTTCATCTATCCATATATTTAAATTAAAATTTTGTAATATTATATATAAATATAAATAAAAACTATATAATCAAACTGATTATAATTAATATAATATATATCTTACAATTAAATCAAACATATATAAAATTTAAGATATGTTATTAATTTTAATTTAGATATTATATATAACCAAAATTGTATGTACTCTAAATAAAATCTACTTTTGCATCTCTTAAATAATATATAATATTAAAATAAAAATTACTATTCATATTATTTATTAAAATGAATATTCCAAATACTTATATTAGATTATTTATTGATTTCAATACAAATATTATATAGTGTTGATGTTCAATTTAAAGATAAAATAGAGACATTTTATTTAATTTATGCTTTAAAGTTTTTAGCATTCTTCTCAACTTTTAAAAACATTTTAACTATTTATTCATTATATTGATTATGGAATTTTAATTAAGCTTTGTGTATATTTAGATGAAAGTCTTGTATATAGACATGGTTTTTATTTTTGAAATATTGTATATAATATATGTATTTGATGCAGGAGCATCCGACTAGGCATTGGCTTAGTGACTTGTTTTTAAGAGTTTCCATTCGACCACCCTTAATCAAAAGTCAAAATCAAAGCTATGGAGGAGGAGACGTGGACAATCATGTAAACCGGGAGCAAATTTCTGCTAAAAACGAGCTAATTTGATGGAATTGATAAGTCTCGAGAAGACTTAAGTTAATGTAATTATCTTCCATGTATGTGTGTTGAGATATTTAGGGATTGTTTGAAAGATTTTAGGAGAAGATCATGGATCTGGAATGATCCATCATTCTATAGTTGTTTCTATATATTATGAACCTGCGTGTTCTGATGGGGAGCATAGACAGAGAGGGTGGATTCAATGTAGTCGAGACGAGAAGTTGTGACTAAGACTGAAATGCCTTAGAATGTAATATAATTATGTCTATAATATAAGATATACATGTTATGTGGATTTTTGTATGCCTGTGTATAATTTACATATATATTCTTTATTGTGAGTTAAATTATGTGTCATGAGATTGTTGATTGACCATCGATCACTGTAAGGATCGATGGCGATCCAATGTTAACTCGTTAACTATTGTATGAGTGTTGTGAGTGTTTAAACAAGGTGTGGCAGAGTGAATCTGGGTGGAAAGGTGAATTCCATCATAAGCAAACAAGCGCAAAGAGAGTTGTCGAATAGTTTAGATCCATGGATATTAACGACGGAGGAATAGACCGTGGGGGATAGGTGTGTACGGGTGTCCTAATCGCAGTTGAAGGCTTGCAATCAATCACAACCATCGATCTAAATTTCAAATGCTTATGTCATAGTCAACTATGGGGGTTGAGCTGTTGGTAAGTCGCGTGCTAGTTGAAGGGTCGCAGACCGTTAGATTGAATGTAATATCAATGGCGGAGATTGAAGCCGATAGGGCTTGGGCCTAAGTGGACCCGAGAAGTGTATGTACGTAAATTTTGTTTTATTTGAGATCTGGTCTTATGCATTCAGGTGGGACCGACGATAGTTGACAGATTATGTGTTATATCGCTGTTAGAAGATTGGTGGGGTTTTTTTGTTTAAACCCACAATGTAACACTTTCGATTGGTATAGATGGGCCATAACCCACAGGTTCACGGTAAGGTGATTATGAAAACCAAGGAAATTTCCTTTTGGTGATTTTTCCTGCATCAATATTTAAAGATGTATATTTTGTTTGATGTACTTGTTTGATATAAAAAGTATTAATAATTGTTAATTTAAATCTAAATGTCAATACATGGAAAAGGTTTTTATCTCTAGAGTATAAAATATTCTTATAATATTGATCATCTATATTATTTGCTCCCTATTTATAATCAAAGTTTCAAAGTTTTACACATCTCATCCATGGTTGGTTGTAATATCAATTACATTTTAGATATTATATAATCTCCATGTTGAGTGGTGAAGGTTACACATCATCTTTCTACGAAAAAGTAGAAGTAGCACATATGGATGAAATTAAAATATTTTAGTGTGAGTTACATTATCTATCTAATT
The DNA here is from genome assembly GCA_000404065.3 of Pinus taeda. Classification (NCBI taxonomy): domain Eukaryota; kingdom Viridiplantae; phylum Streptophyta; class Pinopsida; order Pinales; family Pinaceae; genus Pinus; species Pinus taeda. The sequence continues at coordinate 80,851 of APFE030127362.1, read as the reverse complement.
ATGTTATCTACGATGGGCATTGAAGTATTTTGTTTATAAGTGATATTGAAATGATTTTTATTATTATTATTAATATTTATGGTCAATATTGAATAATTTCCATTATTAAATTTTTTATGTAATTATTATTTTATTATCTTAATGTAATATTACATGATGAAAGAAATAATTAATATTAATATTAATACTTAAAAAAAAAAAAATTACTATGTAAAATAAATATATAAAGTAATCACATTAATGTGTACGTAAAATAACCTGGATGTGGGTGAATCAAATGTCAATTAAAGAAATTATTTAATGAAGTCGATGCATGGTCCTGTCAGTTGTAGCTGAGCACTCATCTCCATGTTTGCGTTAGGCTCAAGCTGGCTCACACTACGTGAATTCAAGTCTGCCTGCAGATTGAATTAATGGCTCACCTCGAAAGATACAAGGCCCCTACGGTTTTAGTCATGAAGTATTCAGCCTTTCTCTCCACGGTTCGCTCTCAAGCATCCTGCCTTTGCTCTTCCCATTTGGAGTTTCTTAGCAGAAGATTTATCTCAACCTTTAGAGTCTGGCTCCTGGTGGTTCTGGAGGTTGGATTTCAGTGCTCTTTATCCCTTGTTCCACCCTATTCTGGGCTTCTCGCTCGCTTTTTCCTCCGTCGGTTGTGTCTCCCCTCCGCTGTAACCTGTTCTGCTAATCTCTGCTCTTGCAGCCTAGCAATGGTCTGGCATAGAATGCGGAGCCGCCATGGAGGGAGCCGTGGTGGTCACAAGAATTCTCCGCCCGCTCATGCTACTGATCAGTCGATGCCCCCCATCTCTCAGCATTCCTTTCAAGCCATTACACCTCCATCTAGCCCCTCCCGCAGACCCTTCCCGCATCACGCTTTCCAGAATTTCCATTTTAAGTTCCAGATCAGTCTAAACAAACCTATTATCTCTGCAAATATTACCATTATTTTCTCGAAGGAGGAGTCTCAGCCTCTAGCTACAGTGCGCACCATGGCGGAATCATCTCAGGGTGGTCACAGAATCATGGGCAGCAATGGCATCGTGCAGCAGCGGGAAGATGATGGCTAGGCCAACAGGGATTGCGGAATGCATGCTGCAGAAAAGGTTACGGGTGTCATTTTGCCACCAGGTGGCAGCCCCCATGGGGCCTCGACAACGGTTATTGTTGAAGGAAGTTCCTGCAGCACTCTTGTGACATCGAATCCTCCAGGTGGCAGCGGGGCTGGTGACGCGACGAAGGGTAACAATTTCTAGTATGTCAATGAGTGTCCGGTGGTTGAGGAGCCGCTGGACCAAGATGTGGTCATGTGAAAACACCTAGCTCCCATGAGTGCCTCGCTGATTTCTTTTTGGCTCACTTTATCCAGTTCAATGACTCTCTGTTTTTGTCTAGGCGGTCTGGTGGTCTGGTTCTCTAGTTTTGTCTATGCTCTTGTGGTATGGCAGTTTGAGGATCTTTTGCTGATTTGGACAGAATCCCTGGCCTTTGTTTCTGGTTATGACAGCTTCATAGGGGTTGATTCTCTTTTTGGGTTTATCATTGTTTTCAAGTTCCTATGTCTGGTTCTATGTACACTGTAACTGGTCTTCCCAATCATGGGACAATTTTGTTAGGCTAAAAGCATACAGTTCTTCTCTTACGAGGTTTAGACCTCCTTGTAATTTTATTTTTACTTTCCTTTAATATATTTAGTCTTTACAGAGAAAAAAAAAAGTGTAGGTAAAATAGATTCTTTTTGTATTGATCTTTTAAGTGGGAGGGGGGGAATATCTTCCATATCTATTGAAAAGAACTAGTAATTTTCAACATATAATTGTTTAATAATGAAAATTTACATGAAATGAATTTTCTATTCGTCTTAAATAGATAACAAACCAAAGAACAAACCATAATACCATTTGACATCAATGTTGAGATTAAAAGTACACCAATATTTAGTACAAGAACTAAATTTTAAAACTAGGCCTCCTCTAAGAATAGTTCATTACAATGCATTGGAAATTTTGTTTCAAAACTAAAGACACTAATACTTTGTAAATGGCTCATAGGCCTCTGAATTTATTCTCATCGACATTTATTCCCACTCCCCTATCAAAAGCACCAGCGTTGCTGCATCTTCAATGTACAAAACTGCATGACAATAAAAACATTAACAAAGAAAATATTTAGCATTGTTAAAAAAAAAAATCTGAATATTACTAAGAAAAAATTAATTCCCACATATTATGAGTGTAAGATCAATCGAACCCATATATGAATTTAAGATATGTTATTAATTTGAATTCAAAAATTATAGAAAAAGATAACAAAAGGAGTAACATTTTTCCCCAACTAACACCATGTAAGTGTGGCTAGAGGAATCTGACATTTGTCCATGATTATTCTATCCTTGCACTAGAATTATTAACTGCGATATTAAATTTACCTTTCATCAAACTTCACATGTTCAGATGTGGAATCAATAGGCTTGTCGGCATGTTTGTGCCAATTTCTTGAATTGCTACATAATTTAATTGATATTTTATCAGAAACCACGTCCCAAAAAAATAAAGTTAGAGTTGATTGCATGACATAGTGCACTAAATATTTAATTAGAGAAGAATTCACTCAATTATATAAATAAACAACAATAATTTATAAATGTGTACCTGTTGAACCCTTGAAAATATCATTAGAAAATAATTGTCGAACATGGCTTTGTTGACTCTGAGATGTAGATCCCTCAATGTTTCCATGTTCTTTTAAAGAAAGTAATTTCATTTGTTTTTCCATGCTCTTCCTTGACTTTGAGCGAACTCGCCCAACCTTTTCAAATTGTGGTTTTTTCTTCCTTGAATTTCTTTCATGACCACGTCGTATCTTTTTACTTTGTGGGCTCAAAAAACTATGTTTTCTCTTAGTTATAATTCTTGATGGAGACATCACAATAGAAAAAATTTTATTTGTCTCTTCACTAAATGTGTTGCACATCTCATCAATGCCATTATCAATTTTTTATAAACTCTCCAATTTTGTAGGCAAATTGTTTAGTATATCCATTAGCTTTTTGTTGATTTATGCACGTACACCTTTTGATCTTTCAATCTCAAATATTGGATTTGTGAGTGGTGTAGTTGCAAAATCAATAAGTTCTGATAAAATAGACACATGGTGAATGCTTGATTGGCCTTCTAACAATGAGCTCATTGTACCTGGTTGATTTAAATCAACTAAAAATATATGACTTTCGGTAATTGGACTAGAAAAATTTTGCAACATGTTAAAGTCCAAACCGTGTTCACTGGCCCACATTTGAACTTTGAAGATATGCTTACAAACATTTCCATTCAATGCCCAATCACAACTACAAAAATTAAACTTGGACCCTGTGCATATGACATTATACCAGGTATGAGGAGTATCCTTATTTTGGCTATGAACCATAAATTCATTTATACTCTTAGGGTCATGCGGACAATCTTCATCTCATATCTGATTTTCTCTAGACTTTGAGAGAGTCTCTTATTTCTTACACATTGTAGGCCTTATAAATCCTTCTTCTTTTAAACGTTGATTGTGAATATAATATAGTTCAACTTTTTTCAACAACACAAATAGTAGCCAATCCACATGTTTGTGGCAAGCATTATTTGCCTCATTACTTTAGATGCATATGATAGGACTCAATTGAATTATTTGTCTTGATTAGAATGTGGAAACTTCTGATAAGATTTTTCCCACATATCTGCAAAAGGTAATGACTACAAATTATTATCAATTATAAGATAATGATTGAAAACATTCAATTACATACTAATAGTCATGATATGATGTTGCATAACACTTACATATTTTATCATTAGATATCCAAGTGGTGTCAAAATATTTCAAAAAATGTTCCTCTAATACAAAACTCACAGAAGCTTAGTGTGTGATGTGTAATTGCATGCAAGTGATCAAATGAGCATGAAAAGTGTGATAAGATGTGGATATTCGGTGATCCATTATGGGATCTTCCTAATTACACTATATTTCAATTGTTCCTTGCATGAAAAAGAAATGATGTGCAAATAATGGGCCGCTTACTCTTTCTCCTACTACATTATGTGTGACCAAAGGGAGGTGGAAAACACAAGTGTGCTAAGAAGACTTTCATATGCTAGCCCAAGTTCGCCTACAAGATGCAGGGAAGCAGAGATTACTTCTGTATATGCACACGTATATGCACATCTATTGTATATGTGCATCTATTATAAATGTGAAACTTCCAAATATGAACATATACGGAAAAAATGAACATATACTAAATAAGTGCATATATGTGCATATCTTTCGTATATACACGTCTTTTATGTATTTGCATCGTATATGCATATACGGAAATTATGCATATACGGAAGATATGCACATATCTTTGGTATATCTGTAACTTTCTTATATGTACATATCTTCCGTATATGCACGTCATTTATGTATCTGCATCGTATATGCGCAAATTCCATATAAAAAAATTGTGCATATATGGAAGATATGTGCATCTCTTCCATATATACATAAATTTCGTATATGCACAAATTTCATATATAGAAATTGCGCATATACGGAAATTGTGCATATATGCAATATACGCGCATATCTTTCATATATGTGCATCTTTTGTATATGTGCATCTAACGTATATGCGCAACTTCCGTATATTCACATATCTTCCGTATATGCGTAAATTTCTTATATGTGCATATCTTCCGTGTATGCACGTCTTTTATATATGTGCATCTACCGTATATGCGCAACTTCCATATACAAAAATTGCGCATATATGGAAATTGTGCATATACAGAAGATATGTGCATATCTTCCGTATATGCGTAACTTTCTTATATATGCATATCTTCCATATATGTACATATTTTATATATTTTCATCTACCGTACATGTGTAACTTCCATATATGGAAATTTTTCATATACGGAAATTGTGCATATACGGAAGATATGTGCATATCTTTTGTATATGCAAAATTTTTCTATACGCACATATCTTCCAGGTATATGTGCAACTTTCGTATATACACATAACCTCCACGTATGTGAAACTTTAGTATATATAACTTTTGTACATATGCATTTTTTGTATATGCACAACTTCCGTATATGCACATACTTCCGTATATGCGTAACTTTCTTATATGTGTATATCTTTCGTATATGCATGTCTTTTATATATGTGAATCTACAGTATATGCACAACTTCCATATACAGAAATTGCACGTATACAAAAATGTGCACATATAAGAAAGTTATGTATATACGGAAGATATGCACATATCTTCCATATATGCACAATTTTTGTATATGCGCAATTTCCATATACAGAAATTGTGCATATACGGAATATATGTGCATATCTTTCGTATATCTGTACTTTCTTATATGTGCATATCTTCCATATATGCACATCGTTTATATATTTGCATCGTATATGCGCAAATTCCATATACAAAAATTGTGCATATATGGAAGATATGCGCATATCTTCCGTATATACATAAATTTCGTATATGTACAAACTCCATATACAAAAATTGCGCATATATGGAAATTGTGCATATACACAATATATGCGCATATCTTTCATATATGTTCATATTTTGTATATGTACATCTACTGTATATGTGCAACTTCCGTATATTCACATATCTTCCGTGTATGCGTAAATTTCTTATATGTGCATATCTTCCGTGCATGCACGTCTTTTATATATGTGCATCTACTGTATATGCACAACTTCCATATAGAAAAATTGCGCATATACGGAAGATATGTGCATATCTTTCGTATATGCGTAACTTTCTTATATATGCATATCTTCCACATATGTACATCTTTTATGTATGTGCATCTACCGTATATGTGCAACTTCCATATATCAAAATTTTTCATATACAGAAATTGTACATATACGAAAGATATGCGCATATCTTTTGTATATGCAAAATTTTTCTATATGCACATATCTTCTAGGTATATGTGCAACTTTCGTATATACACATAACCTCCATGTATGTGAAACTTTATATAACTTTTGTATATATGCATCTTTTGTATATGCGCAACTTCTGTATATGCACATATCTTCCGTATATGCACATTTTCCGTATATGCACAATTTCCAATATGGAAATTGCGCATATACAGAAATTGTGCATACACAGAAGGTATGTGCATATTTTTCGTATATCCCTAACCTTCTTATATGTGCATATCTTTCGTATATGCATGTCGTTTATGTATCTGCATCGTATATGTACAAATTCCATATACAAAAACTGCGCATATACAGAAATTGTGCATATACGGAAGATAAGTGCATATCTTCCGTATATACATAACTTTCTTATATGTGCATATCTTTCGTATATGCACGTCTTTTATGTATGCGCATCTACCATATATATGCAAATTCCATATACAGAAATTGTGCATATACAGAAATTGTTTATATACGCAATATATGCGCATATTTTTCGTATATGTCCATCTTTTGTATATGTGCATCTACCGTATATGCGCAACTTCCATTTATGCACATATATTCTGTATATGCATAAATTTCTTATATGTCCATATCTTCTGTATATGCACGTCTTTTATATATATGCATCTACCATATATGTGTAACTTCCATATACAAAAATTGTGCATATACGGAAGATATTCGCATATCTTCCGTATATGCGTAACTTTCTTTTATGTGAATTTCTTCCATATATGTACGTCTTTTATGTATGCATCTACCATACATATGCAACTTCCATATATGGAAATTTTTCATATACGAAAATCTGCATATACGGAAGATATGCACATAGCTTCTGTATATGCGAAACGTTTCTATATGCACATATCTTCCAAGTATATATGCAACTTTCGTATATACACATAAACTTTCGTATATGCATGTCTTTTATATATGTGAATCTACAGTATATGCGTAACTTCCATATATAGAAATTGCGCGTATATGGAAATGTGCATGGTTATTTTGGGCGTATAGGGGGGTAATCAAGTCACTTTTTCATGATTTTACAAGTAAAACCCCTAAACAACTTTACTCAAGCATTTAGCTAGGCCAAAGGTCATATACGGAAAAATGCGCATATACGGAAGATATGCGCATATATAGAAGTTGTGCACAACTCTAGCCTCCATATATGTGCATGTCTTCCGTATATGCACTTCTTCAATATAGGCACATAAGATATGCGCATATGGAGGCTATCAGATATGCTTATATGGAGGGTATGCGTATATACAGAAGTTGCACATGCACATGATATATGCACATATCTTCCATATATGTGTAGCTTTCATATATACGTTTCAAGTATATGTGCATATATTCTGAATATGCGTATATACTGAAGATATTTGAATATACGTAAGATACACATATAGAGAGAATATGCACACATATAAAAGTTCTGCATATATGGAAGATATGTGCAGGTAGAGAAGTTGAGCATATATATGGACTGTTGTGTATGCATATTATGGAAGTTGTGCACAACTTCTTTATATACTTAGCTTTTGTATATGTGCATATCCAGAAGTTTCACATATATAGAGGATATATGCATATATAGAAGTTGTGCATATATGGAAGATATCCACAGCTTCCATATATATGCATATACAAAAGTTGAGAATAACTTCAACCTTCTTATATACTCAACTTTAACCTCCATATATATGTGGATCTTTTGTTTATGTGCATATACGGAAGATATGCACATGCATACAAGTTGTGCACATAGGAAAGATATGCAATACGAAATATGCACATATACAAAAGTTGTGCTACCTTCGTATATAAAATTTATGCTTCTTTTGTAAATACACATATCTTCTATATATCTTCAAATCTTCCGTAAATATGCATAACTTTTGTATATGTGCACATCTTCCGTATATGCGCAACTTCTGTATATGCATATATCTTTAGTATATGTGAAGCTTTTAGTATATTGTAATGATATGTTTGTCCACGCATGCAACATGAAATAAGATATAAATATAAAAGTAACTTAACTTGTAAAATTGATAATTTATAAATAATAAAAGCAAAATCCGTTACAACTACATTCATCAAAAGTATTGTAACATTCATAGAATATAGCATCACATCCACATAAGGATTTAAAATTCAATGAAGATGTTGTCATAAACACAAGTCTAAATTTATGTATTTTTATTCAAAATAGGTCCAACTATACATGTTTCTTTTTTACAAAATAGAACTTCATTTCCAACATAGATAATGGAAATTCATGCCCACAAATGACATAATCTTAAAACAACATCATGATCGATCTAAAGGATGGGTCTATAAGTCACCCTCGTCCCTCTTGGCACTCCCAAGTGGATTTCCAAATTGATATCTCTGCAAAAATTAAAATAATCAATTAGTTGTAAAAATTGAAAAGCATATAATCAATTTCACTAATTCATGATGATATTTTAATAAAATACTCATTCTCACCATGAGAATCTGAGGCAATGGAGAAGACAACCCTTCCTAGGTAGATGGTGGAGCACTTGGTGACGGATATAGGCATGGTTTAGGGGTGTTGGATAAAGGCATGGTGGAAGTGAAATAGGGAAAAGTTAGTGGGTGTGGGCAACGATACACTCCCATTAGTTGTACGATAGTGGGAATCACTGTAGGCCGGGGGATTAACCTAGGGGGGAAATTGGAATGTTAAGGGTGGACGATTGAAAAAATAAGAATGGTGGATGATTGAAGGGTAGGGGTGAGCATTGGGAAGGTATTATAGAGGTGGTTATAGGCATGGAAGAATTTATGGAGGAAAAAGGTGGTGGGTGTGGGCGATGATACATCCTAATTGATTCTACAATAGGGGGAGCAGCCTTGGGGAGGATATTGGGATGTTAATGGCTGAAGCAGTGTTCCCAATGCTAGATCTTTTCTCAATAGCATGTTCATCAAATAAAAGAATTCGACAATTTGGAATGTTGTGAGATGTGGGTCCCTCAGCTGTAACTATAAAAAAAAATCATATAGTTATGCAAATGTGTTGAACATGATAATATATCGCATTTAACGTAAAAAAATGCATAGCATGAAATTTCCATACTAATATTAGGTATAATAGAATCTTGCATTATCTCAGGCGCGTGGTCCACATTTCTTTGTTTTTGAGAAGATAACTCCAATTGTTCATCCATTCTTTTTTTTCTTGCATGAACTCGTCCAAAACCTTTCAAATTGTAGTTTATCTGTCCCTGATTTTGACTTGTGACCACATCGCCTCTTTTTATTTACTAGACTCAAGAAACTATGTTTTCTCTTGGTAGTGATCTTGGATGGATTTATAGTATTGAAAAACATTTTGTTGTATTCTTGACATGCTTTGTCTACCAAGTTGTTTAATGCATATGCCTGTTCCAAATTTGTAGGTATTATGGATCTCAATTTCTCATGAGTTGATGAGTTAACACGTTTCATATCATCATCTTCAAAGAATGCACTACCTTGTCATACATTGGTTGATTCAACATCATATGAGAAATTCTCTAAATCATCAATGCTTGTTTCATTATGATAATTCAGATTGGGAGGAGAATCAAAGCATGGCGAAAGCTTTGTTTGGATTTCTGGGCCCAATATAGGTGTTTCATTCAAATCAAATAAAATTCTAGGCCTTTCTATAGTGGGATTAGTGATACCAGGTGCTACATTTTCACCCAAAATAGTGTTACTCACTAACATCTCAACTTTCAATACATGTTTACAGATATTTCCATTCAGGGCCCAATTGCAATTGCAAAAGTGTAGATTAGAACCCTTATATATGACATTGTGCCAAATGTCAGGTGTATCCTTATTTTGGCGAACCCAATAATCATTACTCTTTTCATTAGGCACACAATCTTCATTTGGGATTTTCTTAGCTCTACACTTGGATGAATTCAATTGTTCCTGTATTTTTCTGGGTCGTATAAAACCAGCTTCTTTTAAACGGTGCATATGATTGTAATATAATACAACCTTTGTCAACAAAACATAGATTAACCAATCAACCCTTCTATGGCATGCATTGTTCTTATCACATAGGTAACTTTCCTTGATATATCGATGGTAAGATTCAATTGCATTGTTTGTATCTTGATTTGAATGTGGAAAATTTCTTTATGCTTTTGCCCACATATCTGTAGAAAGAAATTTATTAGTTATATATTAATAAGTATACATATGACATGAAAAATAGAGTCATTAAAACCACCAATAAGAAGCTTACATATTTTATTGTTGGCTAACCAAGTAGTTCTAAAATATTCCAAAAAGCTTTTTTGTTCACTGAATTCTTCAAATAAGCTTTCAACTTTCTTTTTCTCAGATTCATCATATTTATACGTGTGCATGATTTCTCCTAAACCATGAAAAATGCGTATTTGGTTTTCCCTTCCTTGGACCTTGTTTCCAACATTCTTTAACCATGCACAACGAACATGCCACACACATAATGGTACTTTACACTTGATTGAAGACCTGGAATAACATAATTTTTATAGAGATTATACATTAACAATATTTTTTATGCCTCTTATAAAAATAATAAACATATCACCTCAACACTTCAATTTCGGCAGTAGCATCATCTGTGATGAAGGTAAGAACATGCCAATCTGGTCGCTCTTTTTTTCCAATTGCAAATAAGGCCAACATCCATTTATAAAGATTAGCTATAGTATTGTGTGACGATATCACCCAAGCTACTGGTACGCCATTTTGATGTTCGTCGAAAACCATTAAGGTGTAAAGTCGATACTGCATTACAAAAAATGTGCATAATTATATTTATATAAGATACATGCATTAATATGAGGTTAAATAAATGAATCAGATTTAGGATAAATATGTACTCACCCCGTACCTATTTGTACTAAAGGTTGAATCCATTGAGATAATATTATTGTGAGAGTATTTCAGCATCATTGAACACATCCACTTTGTTTGTATGCCTATGATAAAAGGGATATTTTCAATAAGATCTTGTTTTTGGTAGAAGAAAAAACTCTATGGGTGTTCCTTATACCAGCATTATACACTGTTTGGATCACTTTGATCTTTAACATACTCTAGCCTTATGGTATCATTGTAAATGATACTTATATATTTTCTTGTCATGTATGTATCTCGAGATATCGATGTGTATAACTCACTAGATCCATCCTTCACATCAGAGATGAACTTGTCCCATATCATTGTAACATTAAAACCTTTTTTAATGAAATGTTGGACACTAGATCGCATATCCCTTGTTAAATGTGGTGCACAATTGAATCTCATCGGCCTACCGATTGCATCTGTCCCATGACAAATAACATTGGATTTATCAATATGCCTACATGCAGTATATATTATTACAGCATCATCTGGTCTCATTTGAAGTCGTCGCACAAAGAAGTGACATTGGAAACCAACTTTATTACTTTCATGTCAATTGCGGTTTGTCTTTAGATTTGATGATGCACTCCTAATTCTCCTTTTCGACTATGGACCATATGAACACCAATAACTGTACGTAAAAAAATTACTACAAATTAGATATAATATTTATGCATATTGAAAAAATTATATGTATCTTGAAAAAGCATATAGAGACTCACACAACGTACTCTAGATATGTTGAGTAATTGGCGTGTTTGATATCCTCTATTTTTTTACTTGGATGATTCTGAAGAAGAAATTGAGTGGGTTCACTTTCATTTGATTCCTCTCCACTTATGAAATCATCAAGTCGACAATATGGAATAACTGCAACTTGGTCCCCATCAATCTCTGTCCATGTTAAGTCTTCTGCTGAAAATTGTATCATATCTTCTGGGTCTTCAACTTCCAACTCGTTAATCCTCTCCCACTTAGTAATTCTTAAAATACCTATACAAATTGCATTGAAAATAATTTAGTTTGAGTAAATATTATGGTCTTGATCAATGCATAGCCTACTAAGCATGGAAGTCTCATTTTTAGGTAAATATTTTATACTTTTCACTTAAACCAATTTGGGATTAAGTAATATTGAGGGGATCTTAGATGACATTGTACGATAAGTAAGATCATAAGATATTGGGTCATTAATAAGCTTAAATATTTCTGACAAATTTAGACTAACCATGTATGCCACCATGTTATTGTCAAGGGGCAACTTGTGATGAGTCACTGAGCTGGAAGGGGTCAAAGGGAACTGCTTAACACTGACACATGAGATGGTGCGCTAATGGGTCCCTTCAAATAGGGATGAAAGGGAGAGACATAAAACCTCTCCCCGTCAAACCCCCCAATATCAAGAGTAAAACCACTAAAAAACTTTGTGAATTATGACAAGTGGAAATCCCCTCTATTAAATCTTCTTTGAGAAAAAAATACACGGTGGTCGTGACTTAGTAATGTTATAGAATAGGATAGGGACTCAACTATGATAGAATAGGATCAACTAACTCAAAAAGACAAGACTCACCAAACCACACCTCATTTTGCAATCTGGTTCCTCTAGCTGAAAAGCCAAAGCCTATAACCATCATCCTTTAAGAATAAAGGGTGGCATTGATTTGCATATATATTTATCAAAGAATTATTCCCCCTTAAAGCATCCAAGAAGTTAACCCTAGATAGTTTTTGGATACCTCCTTCACCCACTTTAGTATTAGATCCAAAAGAGTGTTCAATGGAGTAATGTGAACCATACGCCTTGTTACATTCTAAAAGTTCATCACCACCTTCAAATTTTGAAAACCAAAGTAAAATGAAGCCTTCAAAACTTCAAATAGTGCACAAGATTCAACATAATTAATTATTGAAATATCAAGAACCCAAAGAAATGCACTTTCAATTAATCCTATAGGATCTGTAATAACCCTTGTATCACCCACTAGCCCACTTTATAACATGATAATTAGTGAGTTAAGAAAACTAGTAGAGTTTTTAGAATTTTAATTGAATAATTATTAATTATTAATGGTAAGGATTTAATATTCTAGAATTTTTATTTTCTTTTTGTCTTTCAAATTAAACTGACTAATTAAAAAAATTCCACATAACCAAGTGTATTAGACTTGCCTTCGTTAATTTGCACCTAATCTACCAATTAGTACCATTTTTCTACCCATTAGTTCATTAGTTAATTTATTAATTTTCTAAGTAATAAAAATCATTTTTAAATAATAATAACATAATTCAAAAGCATAAAATAGTTAGCAATTAAATATTAACATATAAGACCTCTTGTGTGAGATAAACAATTCTTTCCATACAAAACATTTCACTACTTAATTTATAAAATAAAAGTATACATATCTTCCACTCCTTTATATTCAAATATAAAACATATAAAATAAAAAAACACATAATTTTTAACCAACTTATTGGAGTTACAATTAACTGGTAATAATTTAATAAAATAATTGATTAAATATTTAAAATATTTAATTATTAAGGAGTTTACAATTCTACACTTAGGGATTCAATTATGTCTGAAAGGTGGAACGGTCCTTCATGCTAATGAACCCATTTAATCATCTTTCATGAGATATTTGGGAACAATCACTTATATCAACGATTGGTGGTCCCAAAAGCTATAATTAGTACAATTTCCATGTTTTGTCATTTAAGAATGAAGCATCGAATGAATTTAAGTTAGTCGTCCTCATAATATCATTGTTCACCCTAGCTTACATACTTAATATTAAACAATGAACCAACTTAACATAGGCTGATGCACCCCGCATCTTTGCTTTATTAGAAGCATAAGTTAGAGGCTTATTTAGCCTAATAACACCCCTCTTTTTTTAATTAAGTAGATTATGGAGAGTCCTTTACCAGATCTCAAGGTATGTGGTTAAAGACGATAATGAGTCATTGAGAAAGGTAACTTTTAAGTGTAAAAGCATAGGTTGAGGCTTCTCGAGTCTAATAATACCCCTCGTTTTTTACATAAGTAGATTGGAGAGGGCTTCACCATGAGATGTCATGGTATTGAAAGTTGAGAATGAATTGTTCAAAAAGTAATATTAAGTTTAAATTATTGTGAAACAATATATAAATTATTGTAGATATTCACCCGTAATAATTTATTATAGCCTACATTGTCATTTTTGAATTTTTATTATTTAATTTATTTTTTTTTAATTTTAATTTTGTTTATTATTTTATTATTCAAATATTTAAAAATAATTTAAATAAAAATAAGTAAATGGAAATATTAGTTATTATGAATTTAATAAAAGATGTAATTTAGAAAATATCATATCAGAGAAATTTAATTAAAAAGTAGACTTATATTCTATTATCTTTTATTTAATTATGAAACTATACATACAAAAAAACGAGTATTTATTACAGAGTTTTTTTTTAACATTGTATTCTAAATGGTTCTTATGTTATGCTCTTAAATCTAACTCTTAAATGCTCTACTCTACCACGAGACAATACAATGCTAGAAAGATGGAACCCCTTCTCTTTCTAGTGACCTGGTGTTTAACATAGCTTGATAATGATTTTAGATTAGAGTTTTCACATGTCTCAACACTTCGTTAGTGTTAAATACATAGAAATATTGAAACCCATAAAAGAAAAAAATGTAAATGAATATAGCAACCATATAATTTAATACAAGATATAACTCAGGGGATGTCATATAAGAGAAAACCTAATTAGAAGGTGAGGCTTATACTCTACTCTTTTTTATTTAATTATGGAAATACAAATACAAAGAAAGGGGTATTGACTATTGAGTTGCCTATGACATTGTTGTCTATATGGTTGTTGAAAATTATCTTTCTCCTTTGTTTTGATCTCAAATCCCACTCCTAGATGTTGTGCTCAACTATGTTTTAATATGATCCTAAAAATATGGAACCCCTTCTCTTCCTAGTGACGTAGTGTTTAACATAGCTTGGAAACTATTTAAGGTTTAAGGTTTTCACATTTTTCAAGCCACTATTAGTGTTAAGGTTTTGTACCTTTTAGGATCTTCTTGAAAGTCCACACATGACTAACTCCACATATCTAAGTAATGGCGTTGATGCAGCATCCACTTGGTACCACCGTGTGAACAAGTTAGCTCAACTTGTGGGAGGCATAGCTTCTGCATATGAAATTTGATTAAGGTGATTTTCACATTGTTTGAAAGCTAGAATTGGTGTGTAAAATGAAATCAAGAGGCAGAGAGCTATGATCACAAAGTTTTCACTCATTTCATATCCCAAAATAACTTTAGAGGGCTTTAAATTATAAATCTCAAAATTAAGACATGTATCATAAAATATGTCACAAAAGATAATTCCTCCAATTTTTCTACCGAAAAAATATCAAAATAAATAACAAATTATCCAATAATTCATTTTAAATCAGTTAAAAAAATGTTTTGTTTCAATTTTTATTTGTAGAATTTATTTTAATGTATATTCAGGTGAAACAAGAATTGGAATGTTTTGTGTAGCATTGTCTTGTTATTCTTAATATGAAAAAGTAAAGTATTTATGTATTCTTAAAATGGAATGTGTGTCACTTTTGTGGTGAAGACAGGAATATGTATAAAAAGAAATTACATACATAAAGCAAAATGAAAAATAAAGTGTTACTTTCCCTTTAATTTAAGCTATGTGATCAATCAAACAAGGAAAATAGTTTTAGTTTGTTTTGCATATGATAAAAGGTCCTATGAAGACCTATTCATCCTTTCCACTCTACAAGTAATTGGGCCTTGCAGAGATACCTTTTATGACGAGTACTGGGGCTACGTCTTGAAAGAACTGGTGACGCTTCCAGCAGCCAAAAAATGATGGGTACTGGGGCTACGTCCCGAAAGAACTGGTGACACTTCCAACAGCCAAAAAATGATGGGTACTGGGGCTACGTCTCGAAAGAACTAGTGATGCTTCCAGTAGCCAAAAGAATCAACCAAGGTATTGAATGAGGCTTTAGTGCTTCCCACACCTCCACCTATAGTGAAAGATGCCCTAAAATTTGGCCAATAGGATACCTTCGTCTCACAGAGGCAACCGAGTCTTTAGCTTCTTGGTAATCAGTTATTAGTACCAAGCACTATACAGGTTGGGTAGCCCCATATAGTATCACACGCATTGAGCCTAAGCCGAACCCCTTTTGAATTAGGTCTCTGTGCTGCCTGGGTAGTCTTTTATGTGGACTGATTGAAGGATTTGAAGCACCCTAAAAGACAACTTCTATGTTTCAAAATGTAACATGGCCATGGCGGCTTATTGGATGCCTACCCCCAACAGTCCTAACCTAAAAAATAGAATATTTTGTGGCCCATGTGGGGAAATTTAGTTTTTTCAAGTTATGTTGCTTTTAGGTGTCTTCCTTCACTTATGGTGTGAAAAATTAAGCTTAAATAAACTAAGTACAAAAGTCTTTTGCACTTGATTCCCTTTGTTCAAAGTTTATAGTAGCTTAGTGTGTGTAGTGAAATGTGTGTGTAAGTGACAGAGTGAAATGATCCTTTTCAAAATCGTCTACTTACACTAAATTATGTTTGTTCCTTACTTGCAAATAAAATAATGTGTGGTTGATGGGCCACTTACTTCCTTCCTATTACACTATGTGAGCCTAAAAAGGGAGATGGAAAACTGAGTGCTTTGAGAAACATTTCAAATGCAAGCCCAAGATCATCTAAAATACGCAAGGGAAGCAGGGGCTACTCCCTTTCTTTAATAACACCAGTTCCTAATCCCAATGCTAATGAAGTAAAAATGCTTTGGTTAGTAAAAAATATGAGTGGATTGTGGGCCACTTAATCCTTTGCTAATTAAGCTATGTGACTTGGGTAAAATAGAAAAAAAAATTGAAAAAATGTGTGGATTATGGCCACTTACTTTTCCCTTTAATTAAGCTATGTGTGAAATGTAAAAATTTTAAAGTAAAGGCTAAGTAATTGCCCTACTAATACTGATTATTAAAACAATCTGACCTATCTGGAAAAAAAATTGCAGAGGTGAAGGCAATTCACTAAAGTTTGCCAGTCACCCACCAAAGAAAAATTACAATGATTGTTTTTGTTCTCTGTAAACTGTGGGGTTAGGCTCTGCACAAGCGAGCGAACCGTGTGTCAATCTACAAGAAAATGATAAGTGTTAATCCAAATTATAGATATTAAGAGTGAGAATGATTATAATCAATATGCATTATCAATGTTCTAAATTTAAACTTATATGATTAAGGAACAACGTATTTTGTAAATTATACTATACTATAAATAATTTAACTAAAATTTACAATCTCACTAAAACAAATTAGTATTGAAGAACTAAAGGAAAATTT
Organism: Pinus taeda; assembly: GCA_000404065.3. Lineage (NCBI taxonomy): Eukaryota > Viridiplantae > Streptophyta > Pinopsida > Pinales > Pinaceae > Pinus > Pinus taeda. The sequence continues at coordinate 63,503 of APFE030127362.1, read as the reverse complement.
TATACCTTTATCATAAATTCAGTTAAATTAAATGACATCCTAAGCAATAACACAAGGCCCTGTGCAAGGAAATTAAAGTAGAGTATAAAGAAATATCAAAGTACTTTGCAAAATAAATGTAGAGATAAAAAATTATACTAATTATATGTTATTAGTCAATCCAAAATGCATTACGTAATATTTTTTCTCAAAACTTTGGAAATGAGTGGATATTTATGGTGGGAATGCAGCTCGAATACAAAAGAGGAATAATCAAGAAACCAAGTCTACTTGAACCATTGTCCATACCAAGTGAGTTTTGGGAAGAGGCCATAATGGATTTTATTACAATTATACAAAAGTATGAAGGAACAAATTTCATTATGGTTTTGGTGTTTTGACTCACAAAGTATGTCCACTTTTGTAGAAAAGAAGCATCAAAATGGTTTCTGAAGAACAATTTGCAAAGGAAGAAAATCGTTGTCAAAGTAGAAACCCACCATGAAAAGTGCTGCAGACATGATGAGCAGGAGACAACCTTTAGAATAGACTCATTCACCCCTTATTTCTCACTCAACTTTATTGTGACACAAACATGTAACGCAAAAACATCAAAGGTAAGGCAAAAAGGAAAAAACGTAACGGTATGGTGTCAATATATCCATAAAATTGATATACACATTATACACACACACACACACACACACACACACACACATATATATAAGATAACTATCTTCATCAATAAGAGAAAATTGGATAAATTCACTGTATAAGATGACTCGTCAATAGTATAATGATATGTCTTATATATCATTAAATCACCAAATTAGAACAAGATCCAATAAGACCAATGGATAGTTGGTTCACTCATATTAATTTTGAAGTAGAAAATATTCGAATAAAAGAATTATATTTTTTGATGCCTAGTTTAAAGAGATAATTTTTTAGTATGACCCATGATGAAATTGTAATGTTCCATCATTTAAATTATATATTTAAATATGATATAGATTTAATACATTAAAATTTTTTATGATATATTCCATTAAATAAATTCAACAATAAATTCAATAATCTAAAATTATAATTATCTCAATTTCACACAGTGAATTAAAAATTCTTAAAAAACAAAAAATCTGATAAAATTAAAAAAAAAAAAATTGCATCAAAAAAATTATGATGCATTCCATTAAATAAACTTAACAAATTATAATTATAATTATCTCAGTTTCACACACTGAATAAAAAAATCTTAAAAATATATATATAAAAATAACAGCATTAAACTACACTTTATGTTAAAATTTATAATGAATTATATAAATATCATTGAACTCATCATAGAATTTAGGTAAGGAATTTAAAAATTAAAAGAAGAAACAACTCGTAAAATTTAATAATTTTAATAATTACCCTTTTAATTTTGGGCAATCTCTTGACAGTATTTAACAGAGGAGGAATTGCACACTATGAATCCTTAGTATCCTATCCATGTTGGAGAGGGAAAAAAAAATTGTTCAAATTTCTAGCACTGTTCTATTGATTGCTCCTACTGATGGGAATGAACAAAAATAATTCTAATCCTATATCCAATATAATTCTATGTACAATATTCAAAGCTGTCAATGTAAGAAGTGTATGTATGAATTTGGGGTTATACTTTGAAAAACTGAAGGCATTGTTCTTTGTCTTCTAAACTTCACTTGATTTGTCTGTAGATCTTCCAGTGTACCATCCACCATAGTTGTAGAATTTTAGTGCCAATAATAACCCAAAAATGTCTTTGCACCATCCACACTAGGGAAATAAGGTGGTTCAAAATATATCTGACACAGGGCATCACAAGCACCTAGATATGATGGACCCTTCATTTCAATGCTCCCCATGGCTGCTACTACCAGTTGTTGATATGAGAAGAAAAACCTTTTCACCGCGGCTTCTATTGCCTGGAAGGCCAACAGAACATGTATTGTTGCAGCATGATAAGCACCTGAAGTGTTATGTGAGGGAAGTCCATGTGAATGAAACAAATGTATAAGTGCCTCCTAGAGCCTTGGTCCACCCTTTGGATCAGCCTCAACACCCATGACTGTGGGCACCAGATGCCTTAGTTCCTTGCATGCATTTGTAAGGTCTCTGAGGGGGGAAAACCGAAGGCAATATGCACCTGCAGGCGTACTAGTGCTGCTAATTGCCAACTGGTGTTTAAGGCGAAGGAAATCATCTAGGTCCATCACTAGAAGAAAATTCACAATTTCTGTGAGCATCTTCCATATCCTTTCAACCATCCCATAGTTTGCGGATGCTCTTATGAAATCCTCAGACTCTATTCCTTGATATATTATGTGCAACAATTCTTGGCCTACAAATACCCAAGCCTCAAAGATTTGGAGGACATTGCAAAGTGTGGCATCTTCTGGATTATGGAACTATTTATGTTGTTTTAAGGAGTGCAAATATTTTGGCTTGCAGATTCTATCATATTCAAGAATAAGCTTTCCTGACAAATTTGGTTCCCCCAGACCTAAAGTGACGGGAGTCCTCTGCATATGGCCTTCAATGGCAAACCATATTCTAGAAACCATAGCTTCAGCTCTTTTCCATGTACCCAAACGAGGAAGTAAGCTCTCATCACTTGTTCTGCTAACCACAGGTAAAGCACTAGGTCTCTGCCATACCTCATGGGAAAATTTCATAGCAATAACACCACTACTTACTGACAACTGAACAGTGGGAACCTGCTTGTCATCTTCACAGATCATTGAAATCGACTCAATTTGGGAACCAATTAAGGATTCAAGCCTTCTTTTCCATTCCTCTTTGTCAATGTAAGTCCTTGTGTCACAGAGGACAGACGAAACAAACCGAAAAGTAATCTCCAATGACTGTAAGGTAGCCTTTACCAACCCATCTCTAGACCAACCAGGCCATTCCTTGAATTTCCATATGGCATTGAGCTCGGGGAGATGCACATACTACTCGTAACCTGCACACTCCATGGGGGAGGGCTCTATGGACTCTTCAACAAAGGCAAAATAGGATGTCATTTATTTACAGGACATATTTTTTCTCGGCAAACAAAACCAGGAGAGTAAAGACACTGATGCTCTCCATATACCATAATCTAAAAAGGACAACATAATAATATATATACATGCATATATGTGTCTGAAATACACACCTCAATTAATGGGTGTATTAAATATACATAAGATTCCATTTTCTTTATATGCCTTGACAAATAGGTGGCGAATTCAAAATGATGATTACAAATGAACAAATAGTCGAATAAGGTAACCTAGGGATATGGAAATCACTTTTAGCAAAACTTAAAGTTGAAGAAAAGAGAATATGAATAACATATTAACAGAGGTGTTACCTATGCTTGTTGACATGGACAAGTCACTAAATCAATGTTACCCCAAATTAATACCTTAAATGCAAATTTTATGGATACAAACCAAGATTTGGTTAAATAATTGAATGTAATGACTATTGTGTACAAATACTATATCAAGATGACTCCACAAATAATGTGTTGAGAAACTTAAAGTTGAAGAAAAGAGAATATGAATAGCATATTAGCATAGGTGCTACCTATGCTTGTTGACATGGACAAGTCACTAAATCAATGTTACCCTAGATTAATACCTCAAATGCAATTTTTATGGATACAAACCAAGATTTGGTTAAATAATTGAATGGAATGAACTGTTGCATACAAATACCGAATCAAGATGAACACACAAATAATGTGTTGAGAATGTGTTACTTAATAAATAAATGTATATAATACTTATTGTGAAAATGGTAAATGAAGAAAGTGTCCAAAAAAAGAGTGATAATAACAAGAATGACTACTATTAAAAAAATTGAATAAGTTAGATTGTTATTTATTTTAAAGTAATATGTTGATGTAATGAAGAAAATGACATGCTAAGAATTGGCATTTGACAGGCACTATACAATATCAATAGCAGAGGGTAATATAATGCAAATGAGGGAAATTCCATGATTACGAAAGGAAGCAAAATGCCTACCACTTTTATCTACCAGGGAACTTTGGTGTTGCGTAAATTAGTTGCAATGTTTCAATTTAAAGATAATTTGAGTTGAGTTTATAGTAATTATAGATTTGATATATCTAATAAATATTTTGTTTAATGGTTTGAGACATGTTTTAGGAAAATATTACATCTAAATTTATTTGTCTATGAGTTTGGAACCAATAAATGTAAATGTGGTTGGTTTTGAAACCAACAAATATGATTCATCATTAAAACAAAAATTGTTCAATTATTTATAATTTAATATTTTAATTCAATTTACTTAAATTTGTATTGATTATACATTTGAATATTCAAAAAAACATTTCCTTTGTAACTAGTAATCCATAACCCATGATACTTGAATTCCTACATTTTCTCTATGACCCCTGGTCGCTGAATTCTTAAAATCATCAATCAATATCGTTGAATTCTTAAAAGTCTGCAATTGATTTAAGGGTTTTTTTTACTTTCGAAATGAAACCAAAAACGTTTGTCAATTTTGGAATGAAACCATAATGCACTAGGCATGGTATTTGGTTCAAGTCCTCGACTACAACACTATAGCCTCTACTTTTGAGCTACAATCACCGTCTGGGAATCTAAAACACTCTCCACAACTAAACATTTAAAAAAGACAATCGAAATTCTAACAAAAAATGGTTTTGACAATCGAAATTCTAATAGAAAATGGTTTTGATTGATGCCGCCAACTTTGACTCCAGAGATGGTAATATTTGCTTTGCAACTTGCAGCAATTAACCACAGAAAAATCATACAACACCAGCCTATAACTACCATGCTGACCAAAATGGCCTGCCACAAAGAAAACTAGAAATAAGATAACAGAAACCATGATAAAGACACTGTCAATTTGATGGCTCAAAACTAGAAATAAGATAACAGAAACCATGATAAAGACACTGTCAAGCTGATGGCTCAGAATATGAGCCTGCCTTTTTTGAAGATGAATATTAGTTAAATTATTTAAGAATAAGAATAATTTAAGAATAATTTTAGTTACTGATGATCATAATATTTATTCATCTTTAAAAAAGGCAGGCTCAGATTTTGAGCCATTAGCTTGACATCTTAGGCCCAGTTTTTGAGCAACTTGTGCTATTTTGTTACTCTGGCTACCTTTGCACTAGATGTATGTAATGACACAGATATTTCATGGGGATTGGGCACTATTAAACCAGCTTTAAGGGCATCAACATATATATTGGGATTGAAGAATAAAAAGTTGGAGTTGGGTTTTTGAATATTGAGCATTTGAAGATGCAGGTAGCCAGTGAGTCGAGCAAGACGTTTAACATGCCACAAGCAGTTTCTGAGCAGTTGGAAGAAGGTAAGGAAGCTGACAGCCCCCCTGCACTATCAAGAGTCTGCAATCAAGAAGTCCTCATCAGATCAATAGATATTGTAGGCATAGAGTCTTGAAGCAAGTAAAGAGGCAAAGAATATGCCGAGTAAAGGCAGTAGTAATTATATGATGGGCAGAACCAGAAGTACAACATCTGAACTAACAGATAATGAGATGAAAATGATTGGAATAATTTCCATCATGAGCAAGAAAAATATGGCCTCTCCACGACTGAGTGGCCATGAGATTCCTAAGAGGACAAGTGGGCAATTCAGCATCGAGGACGAATTGAGTAATTCATTTTTTGAAGAGACAACACTAAGTAGAGCTTCTAGTAATACTAGTGTTGGGCTTTCCTTCTCCATTGGAGGGCCTATTGTCTCTCCTAAACATGGGGACCTTGGTCTCATAAACGATTGTAAGAATACATATATCCACATTTTATTATACAGAGATCATAATATGAAACGCATCTAGTAACATCTTCTTTGCAAAAATCTGGTTAGGAATGTAGATTCGATTTTTGAATGTTAACATGTTATCAGAATTGATTTCATACTCACATTGCTTCCCTCTTACCTGGGCTTTCGAAGCTTTCTGCCATAAAAATGCATATTCTAGATCCTTGAGGGAAGCTTCTCGGATAACTCCTGGTAGGTTAGATTGTGCATGACTAAAATGTACCTCATAAATGCAATGTAATTTTCTTCTTAAATCATCAGCTACTCGGTTTTCTTTTCCCTTGATGAGGGATGGGTACTGTAAGGGAGAGCATTAATGGATCAATAGATTTGGAAATAGGCTTTTCCATTCGGAAAATTAATGTACTTTCAAATTTGTCCTCACCTTAATCTACCAGTTCAAGTCACTTCGTTTCTAAATACTAAGGTACTCAATCTCCGAAAACAAAAAGTAATTTATTTCCTGAAAATTAATGTACTTGCAAATTTGTCCTCATCTTAATCTACTGGTTCAAGTCACTTCGTTTCTAAATTCTAAGGTACTAAGTCTCGGCGAGCCTTATTTGGTATGTTATCAATTTATAAATGTTCGAGGCAGTATATATTTATTTTTGGATAATGTACTTAGATTTGATGGTGGGTAGATACTGCCCTCGCTCATTTATTGATGGATAGTAGAGCAAATAAGGCTTGCCCTAGGTCTCAGCTTCAGCTTTGTATTAGATTGAACGTCCTGGATTTTGGAATCTGTGTTAATGTTCGGTCAGGTTGGCCTTACTCAACCACATACCTTAAACACTGGTGAGATTACTTGTAAATCCATTTTAAACACTAAAATTTTAAAAATTGGAATAGAATAAAATGTTCTTAAATCTTTCTATTATTTAAAAATTTATATATACTAATTGAAGGGTGGGAATTTCTAATCAGCCAGAATCCCAACCAGATAATAGAGGTTCATTCATTCAGATTGTCACTAAAACCCAAGATTATTACCAGCATTACCTCCAATCACTTAGAAAAAATTTAAACCAAAGTTAATCTCATCCAAAAAATAAATTACCATCTTCTTACTCAAACAAATATTAGGATTCGTCTGATCGTTAACAGTAATCTTAGCCTTCAGGCCTTCATGCTCAAGTTGGTGCTCCGAATAAAAATTGAAGGCGTGTTCTTACTCCGACTTTAGGCTCTAAACTTTATGATTTTTCATCATAATATTTGAGGTTACACTTATCATATATTTTTAACATGAAATTAGAATTACTAATCACTTTTTATTTAATGTTATAACTTCTTAATAATATTTAATTATTTGTTAACTGCGATTCTTGGAGGGGAAAAAGGTGATCTAATGACCTCTTTACCAGAAAGAGAAATCCGGAAAATGAACAATGGCCATGGCTAATTGAAGGAAAAAACACACGTCCTTTGCTGTGAACAGGACCAGTGATTCTTTAAAGCTTGTAAATCCTAAAAATATGCATCATTTTAAGGCTTAAATGAACTAAGATAGCCATGGAGATCACAGTTGCAGTGCGTACTGCAGCAAAAGGGTGTTTAAACTTTGCGTAATCACTACGAGAATTGTTCTATGTAACAGCGATCAGAAGGAGAGTTCATTGTTTGAAGCACGCAGTCAAAAATTGAAAACTCTACTTTTGGTTAGGTGCTGATTTAAGTTTACTTAATTACAGTAGGTATCTATGGAACTAAAGTGGAGGTTAGTATGGGATAGGTATTATTTGAATTTAGATGAAGCTCAATGGATCAAACTTCTTGAGCTCATATAACGGTTGTGCTTCTTGATCAAATGATATCAATCGTCCAATGAACTGAAAGAAAATATGGAAGCTCTTGTCACCTGGTGAAAATCAAGAAACATAGAACAACATCCTCTCACCGCTTGGAGTTTTAATAGTTTAAAATCACACCTATTTACCAACCTATGGGAGGAGCAACTATTAGAGTCAGTACATTATTATATCTCTTTATTGTACTTTAAATTAAGCAAAGAAGAGCCGCTCTGCTTGTTCTCAGAGAACCAATTGACACTCAGATCGTTTCAATGCATTATTCTTCCAAGAAGAAAGTTCACCATACACGTCAATACACAAACTAGATCTCGGAAAACCAGAATAACTTCACAAATTGCAGTTTCCATTATACTCTTCAAAATTGTTTGGTATTAAGGTTAAAAGCACAATTTCAAAGCCAAAACATTAAATATGAGTTAGCCGAAACCATCCACATCGACTAGTGTAGGGATCAACAAATTTTTTTACAATTCAGGCTACAGAGCAAAGAAAACCTTTAATATCCAAAGATTTAAGCTTAAAGTGAAGTGGAATACCTGCCATAAGCAATAATCTGTTGAAGAAAACCAGGAAAAACGAATTCTTGAATCAAAATTTTGGCTAAAAATTGCAAGAATAACTTCAAATAACAATTAGCCAAAACTATTCGCAACAACCTTTGTAACGATCAAGCCAAAATTTGGCGAAAGAACAAATAATTTTTTTTAATATCCAAAAATTTAAGCTGAACATGGAATGAAAGTACCTGCCGGAAGCAATAATTCGTGGTGGCAACCGAGTAAAAACAAGTTCACGAATCAAATTTATCGCTAAAAATTGCGCAAACAAATTCAGAGAATGACCAGATGGAAGTCAAACTATTGCAAGCAGAAATCTTGACGCAATCTGCGAAATCCGAAAGCCGGACTAGCACATCTCTTATAAATCTTTTCCAATATTCAAATATCCTATGCGATGCAATGTGACGCATTCAAATCTGACAACGAGAACCTCTCAATAGTTTTTAATCCCCAGCTGCAATTATGTGTCAAAGTACCATAATTATTTTGCGTGTGAATAAGTACCCTTGATCAAATGCCATTAATAGAGCGAGCTGTAGTGGAGGTGGGCAGGCGTCAATTCGAACCACGCAGATGGGCAAAACATCGATCGTGTTTCCCTGAAAGCTCATGCAGGCCGCTGGATTTTTCTAGGAGTAGCATGCCATAGCATGCATGCATGTATGATGGGTATTGTGAGGGACAACGACAACAGGTACTGTAAGATGACGTAAGGATGAGGGATCGGTACCGTAAGGGAGAACATTAATGAATCAATAGATTTGGAAATAGGCTTTGCCGTGCAATTACAGGAGGTACGAGATGTTTTTAAATTAGCAACGAAGAAATTATTTCTTTTCTAAACATAATTAGTGCAATTATCGAGGAGGTACGAGATGTTTTTAAATTGGTGAAATAAAATTATTTATTTCACAGGGATAGTGGGTTATGATGGAATTTTTAATTCATTTCACAGCTGACTTGTCTCGAACATTAGAAAAGTTGGGATATCCTTTAGGCTATGACTCACCAAATTGATATATTATTGAAACACGAGTTCATGTATTTCTAGGACAAGATGAAGAACCAGATCGAGACATAGCTTAAATAGAGAGATATCATTCAAACGGTTAGAAAAAAACAGTTATAATTGACCAAGAACAACTAAATTTGACCATAGAGATTGGGTAACAGCTATATTTCACTGGTCCAAGACATAGTTAATTCATTAATCAATTTGTTTGATATAATTATTTTTAATCTAATTTAGAAATATACTAACCTAGGAACTATAATCTAAATATTTATTAGTTTACTAAAAATAATCATTTTTAATTCATATGAACCTAAATAGTAGTGAAATGTTAAATATTAAATGTTGACAAACATTTACGGTTGTCTTTTACTAATAAACTATCTATAAAATAGTAGTTTTATTATTTCATTCAAT
>APFE030127362.1:34470-49262 GCA_000404065.3 Pinus taeda | reverse complement strand
TTTTGTCATTTTTCTAAAATTTTATTTTATTTTTTAGATTTTTTATAAAGCCATTCTTTTGTGATAATTTTTAAACTTGCTTTTAAATATTATTCTATTTTGTGTTTAAAATTATGTTAACCCTGAAACAATAATTTGATAGAAATTATAACTATAATCTCTAAGTGAAGTAACCTAGCTATCTTAACTAAGGTCAATAATTAAATAATTAAAAAAAGTGTATTGATATGTATTTTATATTTTGGAAGGGATCGGGTCAGAGCTCTGCTAGGGTTTTGATAGGGCCTGCACAGTCCTTCGACGGCGCCGACAGCGCTCAGGTCAGACGATTCACATAAGTAAGAAGATCAATGCAGTAGATCAGGTCGGCAGCGCTCCTGGGCCTCTCAATGGCTCAATCGCGGGGGGGGGGGGGTCTGAGCCCTCCCCGACAAAGCAGGATCAGGTGCACAGCATTTTATTCGGGTCAGTGGACAGAGGGATTCTGAATGGTGGGAAAATGCCCCAGGATGACAGCAATGGAAATGGAGAGCGTAGGGAGAAGGAAGGCAACCCCCAGAAAGAGAATGAAAAGCCTGAAGAAGGTCCACAGGTCACTTCATCAACCTGCAGACCAGTAGCCAAGGAAAGACCACGAATCAAGCTGCCAGGAGACAAGATTGACGGGAGAATCGAGTTCATGCGAGATCATGCCCTAATAGGGAAGTTCATTGGGTTCTGGCCTACTGAAAAAGCCCTATACGGATGGATCGCGGAGAAATGGAAACCAAAAGGGAATGTCACGCTACAGTTAGGGCCGAAAGGCTTCTTCACAGCAATTTTATACTGCCTGGAGGACAAGCTCAGAGTATTAGGGGGAGGGCCATACTTTTTTAATTCGGTCGGGCTCTATCTATGGGATTGGATCCCCAGATTCAGCCCAGATAAGGAAGATCTATCCTGGGCACCGGTCTGGATTCGTTTATACTCCCTCCCAGATGAATATTGGGAGGAGGAGGCTCTCAAAAGACTTGGAAATGGGTTGGGAGAATATATTAGATCTTCAGAAGAAACCAAAAACCGTAAGTATATTTCCTATGCCCAAATTTGTGTTTTTCTCAGGCTTAATGAAGCCCTTCCTGACTCAGTCACTCTTGCCCATTGAGATGAGGAATGGATCCAGCCTCTTGATTATGAGCATGTTCCCTTTCGATGCCGTAAATGCCACATCCTGGGTCATCTCTTCAGGGACTGTCCCCAAAACGTCCCATCCAGCCCTCCCGACTCTTCTGACCCCCCTGCTCAGGATGGCTTCACCAAAGTCACTAGCAGGAAGCGATCTCACAAAAAACCCCCAAATGGGTTTAGACCCCAGCCCTCCAAGCCTCATGGTCCAGTAACCAAGAACCGATTTAACGTTCTGAGCCAAGTCTTTGAGACTCAAACTCCCATCGCTGAAACCCACCCTGATCGCCCGTCCTCCTCGACTTCGCCCCCTCTGCAGCACCCCCCTCCCAAATCCCCCACTCAGATCATCTCCCCCTCCATTCTCAATCGGAACCGAAAGGACGATCCAGAGATCATCAACGAAATGGAAGTTGACGGGAAAGAGAAGCGTCCCCAGAACCCAGAAAATAGCATTGAAGGAATTGATCAAGTGCAAAACATGGAAGAAGAGCCGGAAAGTATCGATCTGCATGGATTAGATATTCTAGAGCTAGAAGCGGCATGCAAAAAAAAAGCATATGATGCCATACCGGAACTCCAACTCAACAAGCTGGAAATGGTCATTTCTAGAGCTTACTATCAAAGCCAACTTGGAATACAAGCAGGCAGCCAGTGGGATCGAAGTCTGCTTCCCAAAAACACAAAGAAGAGAGGCAGAAAGACAAATTTGCAAAGGACAATAGAAAACGGGAAAATCCTGGTGGACTCAGGCAGATATGCACAGCTGACGAAGTACTACAAACCCTCCATCAATGGTTAATGATGAAGCTCGTATCATGGAATATAAGAGGGCTTAACAGCCCCAGGAAACTCAGAATGTTAAAACATATGATAAAAAAGGAAAAGCCACAAATGTGCTTTCTCCAAGAAACTAAGTGTAATAGTACAACGCTAGGAAGCATTCTTTCGAGGGCATGGCCTGGCTGTCAATTGGTAGCTGTAGATGCCTCCGGAGCCTTAGGAGGTCTGGCAATCGCATGGAATTCACAGGCGGTCACCCTTTCTGACTTCCATGCAGCGCACCATCTTATACAGGCGACTTTTCACATTTTGGGCACCAATATACATGGTAACTTATCAAATGTTTATTTCCCACAAGATGCAGGAAGCAAGATAGCGCTCCTAGATACAATTGCAACTCTTAGTAATAGCAGAAGATTCCCACTCTGGATAGTTGTAGGGGATTTCAATATGATTACAAAAACTGAAGAAAAGCTGGGAGGTAGGCGCAAATTGGAGCATGAAGATTGCCACTTCAAGGACTTCATACAAGCAACTTCCCTCATAGACATGTCGTTTTGCAATGGCACCTTTACTTGGAGTAATCGCAGGTCTGGCAAGCACCAAATCGCCTCAAAACTGGATCGCTTCCTCCTCTCTGACAATGCAGTCCACCTAGGAGGGGACATCTCTTCAGCCATTCTGGCTCACTCTGGCTCGGACTATTGGCCAATCGCTCTGCAATGGCAAAGGCCAGGTAGCATAACCAAAAGACCCTTTCGATTTGAAGGATTCTGGCTCACGCATCCCACTTTCAGGGATTTTGTGAGATCTATATGGGCTTCTTTCATTCCCCCCGAAGGATCTAAGATGTATCAATTCCAGCAAAAGCTTCAATTTTTGAAAGATCACCTGAAAAGGTGGAACAGGGACACTTTTGGAAACATCTTCAAAGAGCAGCAAAAACTCACTCAGGACCTGGAGACTCTTCACCAAAGGATCATCATAGAAGGGCACTCGGAAGCCACCTTGCAGCAGGAACGTCTCATCCACAGCCAACTGGAGAACAGAAGAAAGCAGGAGGAGATGTATTGGAGACAAAAGTCTAGAGTCAGATGGTTGAAGGAAGGCGAGCGCAACACTAAATTCTTCCACAGAACTACCATTAAGCGAAGGATGCACAATAACATCCCTTTCATCCAAAAACAATCAGGGGTAAAAGTGGAAACACATGAGGAGATTGAAGAGGAACTCCTCAACCACTTCAAACAAATTCATAAGGATCAAGGAGAGGATCGGCATCAGGCCATACGCAAAATCACGAGCAACATCCCAAAAATCATTACGGAGGATCAAAACGAACTCCTAATGCGTCCTATTCTTCCACAAGAAGTGGACGAAGCAATGAAGCAGCTCAAAGAAGGCAAGGCCCCAGGGCTAGACAGATTCACCACCACCTTTTTTCACTCCTTTTGGGACATGCTAAAGGAGGAGGTCTGGCAGATAGTGGAAGAATCAAGGGCAACGCGTTGGCTCCTGCCCTCTCTCAACGCCACCTTCTTAACTCTCATTCCAAAAGTGGAGGACTCCATCACCCCTGACAAATTCAGGCCCATTGCTCTATGCAACGTCATCTATAAGGTCATCTCAAAAGTCATAGCAAATCGTCTGAAACCTCTTCTTCCCGGGCTCATTTCTCCGGAGCAATCAGAGTACGTAGAAGGGAGGCACATAATGGATGGCATCCTGCTCTCACATGAAATCATTCACTCCCTCCAGCACTCTAAGCAATCAGGTATGCTTCTCAAACTTGACCTCTCCAAGGCTTTTGATAAGCTAAGCTAGAATTACATTCACGATATGCTAACAGCATTTGGTTTCTGCCCACCTTGGATTCGCTGGATTATGAACCTGATAACCTCCACCCATTTCTCTATTCTGGTCAATGGAATCCCCTCCCGTTCCTTCAATCCTTCAAGAGGAATCCGCTAGGGGGACCCCCTATCCCCCTTTCTCTTCGTCCTTATGGTTGAAGGGTTAGGGCGGCACATCAAGCAAGCCCTCCTATCTCATCAGATCAAAGGCCTCTCTGTGCATAACTCCCCTGCTACTTCCCACCATCAGTTTGTCGACGACACGATGCTTTTTGGATATCCCTCTTCCCAAGAAGCTCATCGTCTAAAATCCCTCCTTCATGATTTCTCGGAAGCCTCTGGCATGCATATCAATTGCTCCAAATCTCAAATCTTTTTCTTCCATACTCCACCTTCTGTCAAAATTGCTGTCTCCCGCATCTTGGGGTTCCCTGCGGCCTCTCTTCCCTCTAAATACCTGGGAGCTCCCCTCTCGGCTTCAAACCTCAAGCATCCCGCCTGGCGTTCCCTGCTTGAGAAATTGGAAAGTCGTCTCAACCTCTGGATCCACAGAACTCTTAACTTGGCCAGTCGAATAGTCCTCATCAAATCGGTTCTGCAGGCTATGCCTTTGTATTTATTCTCTATTCTTGCTGCGCCCAAATGGGTCTTAAAAAGCATAAGAAACCTTCAGCGTAATTTTCTATGGAGCAGCGCAGCCACTAATCGCAAATGGGCCTTAGTGAAATGGTCCAATGTTTGCATGCCCAAGGAGAAGGGAGGCATTGGATTAAGGGATCCGGAGAAAAGCAATTCCATCATGAACGCCAAGATCTGGTGGCAATGGATCACTTGCCCAGATAAACCTTGGGGGCAAATATGGACAGCCAAGTATGCCGGAAACCGACCGCAAGAGGAACTCATCCGCTTCATCCCCATTGAAAAAGGATCCGCAATTTGGAATGCGGCAAAGCAACACTACCAACTTATTCAGAAGCACAGCTTCTGGGAAATCAGGAACGGATGCACTGCAAGATTCTGGACTGATGCCTGGAACCAACGGCCCAAACTCCAAGATATTCTTCACCCAGCGCTAATCCTTGCAGGGCTGAGCTAGCAGCACGAAACAGTTCATCAATTCTGGTCCTCAGAGATGGAGCACAACTTTAGGATATGGAAGAGCAGCAACCAAATCCTCCCCCAAGCAGACATGCAGCAGCAAGAAGAACTCATGATCGAACTCAAGAAAAGGAAGATCAGGCAGGACAATGGCGCGGATATTCTCAGATGGGGATATCTGCCCAAGGGGTCCTATACCACTACAGAAGCTTACAAACTGCTATGCAGCTTCTCCTCCCCCCCAGACCTTGTATGGAGCAAGATATTGAAGCTAGGACCATGCCCAAAAATCGCCTACTTTCTTTGGCTAGTGAGTCACAAAAAAATCCTCACGTGGGACAAGCTTAGAAAGCGGAACTTTCATGGCCCCTCAATCTGTCCTAATTGTTCTCAAAATGAAGAAACTCTCCATCATCTTCTAGCAACATGCCCCCTAGCCAGTCAACTATGGGACAAGGTCAGTTTTAGATGCCAAAAAAGTTGTAGGGGTGAGGAAGACATTGTTAACTCTTTAAGACTCTGGCCAATGCAACCCTACAATTGCAAGATCCTCAACCATCTATCGAGTATCATCCCGGGGACTGTCCTCTGGAATATTTGGAAGGAACGCAACCAGCGCATCTTCAAAGACAAACAATCTACATCAGAAGAAACCTGGAGGAGAATTCATAAGAACATTCAAGAGACAATGATGCTCCAGGCTTGGACTAAGGATGACCTCCCTTCCACAGATAATGAACGCAACATCCTGGATAACTGGCAGCTACAGCTATCCCCTGATTCTCTCAAAAGTAATGTTACTATTGCTCATAACAAGAACGACTGTCAATGGAAAGCCCCTCCCACAAATACCTTCAAGCTAAATTTTGATGGGGCCTCCAAAGGAAATCCCGGAGATGCAGGCTACGGAGGTATATTAAGGGACTCTGAAGGAAAATCTATCCGAATTTATTTTGGAAACATTGGATGGGACACTAACAACTCAGCAGAACTGGAAGGTCTATGGCAAGGCCTAGTGCAAGCAGGGAACCTCAACCTTCAACCCATAATTGTAGAAGGAGATTCCCAGATTCTCATCAACATGGCCACCCGCCTTTAGAATGGCTCTAATGCAAGGAAAATAGCGCCCAACTGGAGACTCGAAGCAAGGCTGAACGCATTAGCCAAGAAGCTCAGCAATTTCAGTGCCATCTCCTTCTCTCACACCAAAAGGGAGGGCAACAAAGTTGCGGATCTCCTCGCTAACATAGGAACAGAGAATGATCACTCTCTCTTATCAAGAGACACCAACATCATTTCTAACAGGCAGCAGCTCCAGGAGTGTCAAAGCATGATCCTGGCAGAGACCACTTCCCCGGATGTGGGTGTCTATGGTAAGGAAAAGGTGGAGCCACATGGCGAGCATGGGTTGCCACGTGAAGCCATAGGCATCTTTAATGCCTCAAGCCGCCAAAGCTCTGCAGAGGGAGAGGCTTCAGGGCATCCTTAATGGAGCCACTTGAGGCGTGGGAAAACCTGCGCAATGCATTTACTGAAGGTCCCTTCAATGCATAGGTTGATGAGTTTAAGTCTGCAGGCTTGCTGGAGATGGGTGCATTACGCTGGAAGGAAAACTCTGGGCATGTTGAGAACTTGCGCCGAGAGCTGGTGGTTGAGTGCTGGAAGGAGGCCCGCCTCATTTCCTCGCCTCTTGGCCTGTGTCTTTGTTCCCTTGAGCTCGGCTCCAACCCAATTTGGTAGCAACAAGCTCTTTGTCATCTCATCGCTGGTAAACAGAGAGAAGGTCTGGCGGGTTTCATGGTGCGGGAGAGAATGCCTTGCAGGAGAAGCTCGGGGCGTGGAGAATCCTCCCGTCCCCCTGCAGCGGACACTCATCACCACTGTTGCTGCTGCTACTGTCATCGAAGAAGGGGAGCCACCCCAATTCCGCCATGCCAAGCTGTGGAGGTGGGCAATTCTAATGATGGGGAGCCCATGTTACCAGACTTCGGCTCAGTTATCTTCTCATTGGGTAGCTCCAGGGAAAATACAGGCATTAATGCACATATCTCTATGCTTTTTACTAAAATTCCAGAGGGGAATGAAGAGGGGTCGTCCCTGGTTCTTGGGGAGGATGGCACAGCGTGCGGCAAAGAGAAGCTCACATCAGATGAACCATCAAATGCAGAAGAAAGCTCAGGGAAGGGTAAGGGTAAGTGTCCAATGGGACAGACATCTTCTGTGGAAGGCACTTCAGGAGCAGCGTGCCCTCTGCCACCCTCTCAATTCTGTGAATCAGAACCGCCTACCCCGAAGCAAAATCCCATCGATATATGGGAAGGAATTCCAGAAGATCAAGGTGGGTGCACAATTAAGGAAGAGAAGCCTGAGGATTAGCTCCCGAAGGCGTTACTGTGCCTTTGCCTCCTACTCTCAGATCAGGTTCTCTCAGGTCGGGGTCCTGTCAACTTCAATTTTCTGTTTTGTATCTTCTCTGTTTTCATCAATTTGCTTAGTCCTGTACGCGGCTATAAAAGTTCTAGTAGGCGCGGAGTCATTTGTTTTGTACCTGGGTCAGGGCACGGCCTGTCTTTTGTATGTTCATGGTTTTGTCGTCAGGTTTTACAGCAGCTTTGCATTACAAGTTTGTTTTGGAAAAGCCCCTGCGTGGGCTATCATGGCGCTCCTCTAGAAACTCTCAGTGTCCTGCTTTTCGGTCTTTTGCTAATGTCGCCTGCGAGGCAACTGTATGTGTCGGTTGTTGCTCCCATGGAGCCACAGATGGCCCTAGGCAGCCAGCTTCTTTGAATGTAATATTTTACTGTACATTTTAATATAATAGTAGTTAGTATTGCCGAGAAAAAAAATATTTTATATTTTGGAAATAAGATATCAATTAAACTTTCCAAAAAATTAAACTAATATTTATATTTATTCTACATTTTCAAAATTACATATCAAATAAAACTTTTAAATAAATAAATAAATTATATTAAATTATAATAATCTTGAATTAATTATGCAATTCCAATTTTAAGCCCATATGAATTGAAATATCAGAAAAATTGTATGAGAATAAATACCCAATTCCAATTTTAAGCCGATATGAATTGAAATACCAGAAATTGTATTAATGGTAACTCTGTAAAAAGCCAGGACTTTTACAGAATAAGAAATAAATACGTGCAAATTCTGTGAAATTTACTTATCAAAGAATATTTATACTGAGATAATATGGAATGTTTCACAGTACTTGTACGTACATGAACAGAGAATGAATGAATATTGAGAGAAATCGCAATAGCGGCGTTGAAGGTTTGGTGTTCATATCTCATATATTTAAAGGATTCCTTTAATTTCATTTCATCTCAGTATGGCCTGGCTGCTACGTAGTTCCCTGGTGGATAATAATTGCACGTTATGAAAGTATCACCTGAGTTGCATATAATCTTGGCGCATCCAACTTTCGCCGTGGTCCTCCATACAACCTGAGTGTAGTGAGTGCAATCAAGTCCAGTGCAAATATTCTTGGCATAGTCAAACCACTTCCTCTCATCTATCCAGGCAGCCACTGCCTGCGAAGGGGTCCAACCATGGCCGCTTCCCCAGAATATGTTCTCCCCGAAGGAGCTGTCGGAATGTTGTAGGAGGCAGTCGCCCCTTCTCTGTCTTGCATAATTTGCAAGTTTGCGATCCCATTGAAGAGTACCAACTCCCACTGCATTTCTTGCTTGATTGTGTGGGACCAAAAAGCCATCAATAAACTCGGCAGTAGCATTCACGTCTGTAGCGGTCACTGACGGCATTCCCATTCCCATCATTATCATCATAATGAGAACGAAAATGCAACCCATGTTGCAGTGTCTCTTCAACAACGTGGTTGTTATCCCCATGAGTATTGCGAATCGCTGGCGTTGCAATAATGCTAGTTTCTACTCCTTCTTCTTTTAGATGATCTGAATAATAATACTAACTTGCTTCTGCTTCTTCGCATATAAGTAATCAAAGCTATCCTGGGTTATATCTGGAAGATGGTCTTTCCATCTCTCCAACCACTGTGTATATATAGCCACCAGCATTAGGTTTTCGGAAGGAGGACGAAGCTGCAATTTATGTTCTTTTGATCGTAAGGTAAGGTAAGATAACGTTTAATAATTATCAGGAGCGACCACATAACGCTTACTTTCACATGTTTGTTTGTGTCTTCCTCTATTTACTCTATGTCAAGATACATAGCTCTCCACATAACGCTTGCTTTCACATGTATGTTTGTGTCCACATAGATAGCTCTCCAGATTGGTAGGTGCTGACTATGACTACGCGTATGGGTATGCGCAGACACACGCCGAAATATCAATGCCTGCCCGCGCACGTTATCGTCCTCCGCCGGAATGATATCAATACCGGCCCACGCACGATCTCATTCTCCGCCAGAGTATTGAACAACCATATCAATTTTAATAACTTCAATGCCAGATTGCCCGATGTTCATTTTCATTACTAAGTAAAGCTTCAACCAGGACGAGGCTTAACACATTGTTCACATTAATATACGAAAATAAGATAATCATGGGGTTATGTTATAGAAAGTAAGTTCCAATAAATTAACTTGACAGTAAAATGAACTGTTATTATGTGTAAAAATCAGGATGCATATCTTCAGAGTCCGAGATTGTTTTTCGTGTTTCATTCCATCTCAACATAGGGAGTTCATTTTTTGTGTTCACTAGGTGTACAGATTGGGAGGTTTTTGCTCTCTTGACATTGACTATCCGTATTGGAAGACACATGCTGAAATATGAATACCTGGCCGCGTACCTTATCATCCTCCGCCACATTATTGAACAACGATGCCCCATATTCAATTTCAGTAAAGCTTCGACCAAACAAAAACTAATCAACCTCGACATGTTGTTCACATTAATATTTTCAAAATTAGGGGTAAAAAAATGGGGAGGGAAGATATTGAAAGTGAGTTGATGTTTAAAGCTCTCTAGGTAGTTAATACAAGACACACTAACCAGTTATTATGAGCGAGGAAAACTTGACAATGAAGGGTGGTGACTTAAAGCATACGAAATCTCAATTGTTTCTCAAGAATCCTCAAGATCGATGTATTTTTAGAGTGATTCTTTATCTGTCACCCTATTACATTTGAATTACATTTGAAGGTGTTACTCTCTTAGCGGTTTTGTTGATTAAATGTAGCCCACTCGTTAGGAGCATCGTGTATGCTTAGAGTATTCAAATTATTAGAATGCTTGTAGTAGGGAAATCCATAATGTCAGAGCCTAAAGTCCTATAATCAATCTGCCAAAAATGCACTTAGACTAGGCAAATGTTACGCTCATTCAATAAGGCGCACTCTTCCTATAGTCAGGGAAAAGTGATACAGAAGGAACCCATTCAATCGCAATGCTCGAAGTAAGGAAAGCCATAATCTCAAAGCCTAAAGTCCCATAATCAAGTTGTAAAAATGCACT
The DNA here is from genome assembly GCA_000404065.3 of Pinus taeda. NCBI lineage: Eukaryota > Viridiplantae > Streptophyta > Pinopsida > Pinales > Pinaceae > Pinus > Pinus taeda. The sequence continues at coordinate 38,902 of APFE030127362.1, read as the reverse complement.
TAGAAGAGGCAAAGGCCACACTCATTCTTCAAGGCATGCCTCTTCCTACCTCCGGGGAAAACAATAGAGAGGGAAACCATTTAGGTGCAACAATGTTTTCGATAGATTTTAGCTTTAAGAATATGGGGCAGTGTGGAAGAGGAGGCTAATTTGGTAATGAAAAATTACCAACAAACCTCCTCTGAGTATATAAGGGTGTAATTCCAAATGTGGATAGAGGATTCCCACTTCTCTAGGTCATGGGACACCAAGGCTTTCAGAGACATGTTTTACTAATTCACCAAAACCTTGGTTTCCATGGTGATGGAAAATGAGAAATAGAAAGAAGCCGAATTTATTGATAGGTGTGTCATCTTTAGGTCACAAATTTGTCGTTTAGATGGTAGAGAATAAGAAATCGGAAAAACCCAAATTTAATCTTTCCATGGTGGCCTTTGGGATGAGTGAGTTTAGGTAGAGAAAGGGAGTAAATCATAGGAAAGAAATGATCTTAAGGAACCCTTAGCCACTCAAAGGACTAAATATAATCCAAATATGGCGGGATATGAACTTGAAAAACAATAACTAAACAAAGAAAAAGAAGCAAAGACCTCACATCAACCATGCTCCTCCTAACCTCCCTTACATTCGCATAAGACAGAGAAGTAAAGACCTCACATCAACCATGCTTCTCCTAACCTCCGTTATGTTCCCATTTCTATTAATCCTTGACATGTTCGCTAGGCTTTGTAGGACACTAGATCCTCTCTTTGTAGTGTGGATAACCTCAATCTAATAATGCCTATGTGTGATATCACAATTAGAGACTCCGAAAATTTATGAACTCAACTAAAAATGATACTATCTAAGCATTGAACTCAAAATGAACACTAATCAATAGCATGCTTGTTACAAATAGCATAACTGGATAGATAGTTGGATCATGCTAGTCCAATACAAATTAAAGCCATGGAGAGGTGGCAAACAAATGGCATTCCAAAAAAAAATTAATTTTTAAAATCAAATATTTTAGTTTGACATTTCTTATTAAAACAAGATAAAAATAGTTACATCTCTCTACCTAATCAACAGAAAATTAAAAATATTGAATTTGATAATTTTGAATATGTACTTTTATTTTTAAAAATGAGATCAATAAAATAAAATGAACAGTTTTTTTAGAATTTATACAATTAAAAAATCAATTATTTAATAAAGGGTAGTAAACTACCTATGTGTCTAATTTGTAATGAAAATGTCAAACGAAATTGATTAATAATTAAAAATGGCATTTAAAATCACATTTTTTAATCAATCACCTTTTGTAAATTTTAATGAAAATATAGCTCATTCGTAATTAAAAATCACATATCCAATTTTTCAATGAAAATATATTTGATTGAGTATTAGAATTCACATTTATAAATGTTTATTTACCATAAAATGTTTTTTATATATGAAATTGAAAACTATTTTGAGAACTCTAACTTTGATAAAAAATAATAAAAGGAAAACTAACACACTTATATAAACATTTAATTGTTTGTTGTTAAAACTTATAAAATACACCTAATATAATATATATATATATATATTATAATATATATATATTTATATATAATATATATTATCCGTGAATAAAATATTTGAATGTTAAATACTTATAATTTTATTTATAATGTTGAGATTTTCAATTTGCATTAATATTGTTAATCATTATCAATATCCACATTTATTTAATTATAACACCTAAATTTATCAAAGTGGTCATATTCTGAATATGTTAACTGTATTCTCAGAGTTTTATGAATATGTTAACCGTATTCTCAGAGTTTGGCCTTTTCTATTAGAAATCATTATCATTTTGCTTTCAGCCTTCGAGTTTGGAAACATTGTTACAAGTAGAGTTTACCTTGATCTATGCTTTCTTACAAAAGTCTGTAAAAAACCAAATATCATTATCTCTGTCATCAAAAGTTTTTTTATCAACCTACCATCCTTTGAGCTAGATAGCCATGTGATCACCAAGCTTCGAAACCCCCATATCAAAAGTGTATTGGGTCTCGCAAGTTATTTATTAAAATCATATCAGCCCCTTCACACTCCAACACTCTGATAAAACCTAGTTCTGATATTCCAATGTGTCAATTGTGAGAGAAGGTAAATAAGGCGTCAAGTGTCATGAAGTTTGAAATTATTGTCTTGGATCTGCAACATTTGTTGCAAGGCTAAATTGTATTGTAACAAAGAGTTTCAACGATATGACACATGAAGCGAACTAGCATTTTTCGCTAATTCTTTTAGTCATCGCGGTAAATCACATGCAACAAAAACAAGGTCAGTGATAGAGGTAGTATAATTTAAGATTCCATTAGGTGTTTCAAATTTTGGAGTTTTTGAACTTTCTCGGTTCTAGCGAGAAAATGTGTTAGGATGGGGTCAAAACCCAGTTTCAAATTCCTCATCAGTAAACACTTGTTGCGTTCAAAATGAAATATTAAACTAATTAAGGGACAGGTAAAATCGACTAGGAGACAATTGTTGTAGAATTTTAGGCACTCCCAAGTTTCAATGTATCACAATAAGTAGATAGCTATTATTTGTAGGGAACCTATAATGGTAGTTGATGACCTCCTAAGAAAATAATAATTAACTTTGCTAAATAGATTTATTTTCTTATAATGAATTGAGAGGCGCTGTAAGACATATTTAACAATATAGTTTTGAAAGCCACTAACATATCTTTTCATGCTTAATTCAAGGTAGTGATACTATGATTCAAATTCCAATTGGCCTAGAATATTTAAAATTGCACCGCTCAACTGGAAAAAGAATGAGACTTTGGATTTGACTTTTGTTTGGATACCTTGTCACGACCATTAGAGAAGGTCAATTTCGTTGAGAATATAAACTTCATTAGTTAATTAGCTCACCATCATTACCTTTCCAAACAACAAAACAAAGAGTATTTTCACATATGTACAACAATAATGGAATCAATAGTAGTTGCATTTGAAGCCCATTTTTCCATAATCTCGTGAAATTTCTAGTAAATATGTGAGGGTACCTTGTATCTTTATAGGATAAAAAATGTCTTTTCTATTATAAAAAAAATCATCAGCTGTACTGTAATTATGATAGCAGAATCAAGAATTAGATAAAAAGATAATAGGTATTATAATTATAAAATTGAAAGAAGTATGTTCATGTTCATAAAAAGGGACACAATTCGTCAAATTCAAATTTTGTACTCACTGAAGAACATGAATGCATATAACGATATATCCACATACAAACTTTCATTGTACAAAATAGACATTTTCAAAACTTACAAAATGAATATTGATCAAGTATTAATGCATTGAGGTATTCTAGTGCATTAATTCTATTATGGATTACTGCACTGCGGTTTTCCGGTACGTTGATTGGACGATTTTAGTTGGTTTATAGGTTTCAGGTTGAGATTGATGGTGCATAGTTTTGTATCGCTATAGCGTAGATAACGAGGATTCTCAAAACATCCAATAGGCACCAAATAACCATGTGGAAGAATCGTGTATATATTGTTGGTATTTCAGTTGAAAACAAAAAACGAAACATGAATCAACCTAAACCTCGTCCTTGTTATCAACAAAATGGCATATGATTGAAAAAAAGTTTTGTATTTGAACGAAGTTCCTAGGAATTAGAATGAAATTAAAATTTTTATAATAGATTTTCATGAATTTACAAATAGACTAACATTGATTTTATTTTGTCAAATTAACCATTTCAAAACACTACACAGGAAGTAGCCCTCACAGAGCACAAAAAAGCTTTAGTGTGCCACGAATGCATGTGATATGTCAAAGGTTCATTGGGTGAAGCCCTCAGATAGTGCCAAAAATATTTGCGACTTTTAACCTACACAAAAGAATGGCATATGAAAGTATGTTTTTATAATGAATACTAACATTTCCTAATACATAATTCAAAAATTAAACAACTAGCGTCAATCATGTTCAATGGTCAACTATTGTCAACCATGGTCAATGATGGGTTTTAATATTAATCCCTTGGATTTATTTTTCCCTTGGGTTTGGGCTTATTATTAACTTGGGTTTATAATATCAATTATAGTCAACCATGGTCAACCATAACCAACCATGGTGGGATGTCGCACTATGACAAAAATTGTTTCCATATAAAAATCATGGACAATCATGGTCAACCATCGGCACCTATGGTTGATCATGGTCAACCATGTTTTATAGAATCAAACATGGTCAACCATGGTCAATCTTGGGTTTTTATTATTAATCCCAATGGTTTGTTATTCCTTTGGGTTAAACATGGTCAATCATAGTCTACCATGGTCAACCATGCTTAAATGTTGCTTTGTGAAAAAGATTGTTTCAATATGAAAATCAACCATGGCCAACCACGATCAACCATGGTCCAACGTGACATTGTG
>APFE030127362.1:8091-33544 GCA_000404065.3 Pinus taeda | reverse complement strand
TTCTGCTTATTAGAAAAACATCATTGAAAAACATGTCAACCATATAAAACAATGCATACCACCAACAATGTGCTTTTGGTAATTTAAGATTAAATCCAAGGACATGTCTCTCCAAAACATCTTAATAGTAAGCAATGCCTTATGCAAATCATTATATTTTATAAATAAGCATGTTATAAATAAGCAACTTCTTATACAACTAATTCTCTTTTTAGTCCCTGCCCCTCCGGGCTGGCAAGGACTATAGTAATCGATTTGGGCCGATGGCATTAGTTTGACGCGATAATCAATAAACCATTTTTAACTTAAAAAAAGTTTCTTGACATGTCACGTGAACCAATACAATATTTTATATTTTCCTATGCTTTTAACCAATCAAAAAAATCTTCGTCTTATTTGGCCTCAAAACGAGGTATATAGGCTGAAAAGTTAGGAAACAATGCGGAGAAGTACAAATAATTAGACCAATTTGAAAGCTTGATGAAGTAATGCTATCTTCGCCTTAGCATTAATCTCCTAACATTTAATGTTAATAAAATGTATGGCGAACTTATGGCGTATTTTGTTTGCAGGTTGGGTTGGCATCTGTTGCATGAAGTGGTGTACGTGTTCTGCTAGGAGTTATTTTAGTCACCGCCTTGTTCAAACTCCACTGCCATATATTTGAAGCAACATTACTGGACTTTGAAGCCAGAAATTCCAAAATGATTATTCCAGAGAGCCGCTATGCTCAACGCCTTCACCCTTCACTTCATCTGCAATGCCGCTTCGTCCATCGCCATTATGCTTCGCACAGCTCTCTCCACCTCCTCTCTTTTCCTCAGGCCGTCAGTCATCTTAATCTCCACCGCCACTTTTGCCTCTTCAACCAGAAGTAAAGCGTTCACTGGCTGGTCCGACTGCAGCGGGAACGCGATCATGGGAACCCCCGCCGCCACACTCTCGAGAACCGAATTCCATCTGCATCGTCTTCGGCCTCTTCAACAATTACCTGAAAAGAGACAACGAGTGCCATCAGTGTACAATCGTTTCGTTTCATAAAGTAAGAACAGTAATGTTTACATTAGGATACAGTAGAAATCGTTTTCTAATTATTACCTCTTTCCAATTAGTGAATTCAGCCCTAATGCATGGTGCTCATGTGCAGAGAGGAAATTCAACCAATCTAATAGCACAAACATCAGGACACTGAAATCGTAGGCTTAGGAATTTCTCAGCAACCCTGGCACAGATATTTTTAATATAATTCCATGGTTCTTTTTGCAGGCTTGAATAACAGCTTGCTAGAGGGAGTCAAAGTGGTCTTCAGGGACTGAGGAACTGAATAAAGCCAAGGAATCAACCCTTTTTAAATTTATACTTTGAATTTTGAAACAGATGTCGGTTTTGTCTAACAATTTTAGACATGTCTAATGCTTTTTAGTTGCCCTATATTTATTATTACCTAATCATGCATAACAGTTGGGTTAAAGAGTCTATAATTTTTGTGCTGTTGCATAGTGGATGCCATTAGTTTCAATTTTCGTAGTCATTTGTGTTATCAACAAACAATTCTATCCATGTATTTGGAATATAGCCAGTGAAACTTGTTGCAGGTAAAATATAACTAGAATCAATGGAAAACTATATTGCAAAGAAAAATTTGTAAAAACGCAAAAAAGTTTAAGGAAATAGCTGGAAGCAGTTGTCTCTCTTGTATACAAGGTGCTTCAGTAGCCTAATTCCCAGCTGCTACTTCTCGCTCCAAAGCTAGATTAGTAGATTCATTTTTTTCATGCCTAGCGGCTCTTACGCATTCTAGAACAACAGAAAAATATGCCTTTCTGAGGAACATTGTGTGTTCTTCAATCTTGTAATGCTTTTCTGCAAAAGAAGGGTGTGAAGCCATCTTGGATTCATGGTACGGTAGTTTGACTATTTTTCTTCTGTTCTTATAACCCATTACACGACAGTAAAACTAGCAAAGAGAAACAAGATGAATTCTATGCAAAAATTTCCATGAAGAGAGATGGGAAGAATAGAAAATCAAGTACCTGATTTACAGCAGGAACTATCTTGGCAAAGGTGAGTAATTCCTCTATCTGTTGTACACTGAAATTGCTGACTCTAATTGCATTCACCAGCCCTTTCTCCACTACTGAAATCGCTGACTCCGATTGCATTCACGAGCCCTTTCTGCTTAATTCTGCGCCAGATTTCCTAGGCTTCTGCCAATGCCTTGACTACTTCAACCTCATTTCCATAGAGATGGGCACAGTCCAGATGACGATACCCAACCTTCAGGGTAGTCCTAACAGCTTGAGTAGATATATCCCCATCAGCCTGCCATGTTCCCAGGCCAACAGCTGGGATTTTGTGCCCTGTATTCAATAAAAAATGATGCATACTGCTATTGTTCCCCTTTGCCCTCATTCTATAAGTTTCAGCGAAGACTGTGTTAATTATCACGCAGTCTTCTCAGGCTACCTCTGCAACGGCTTTCCAAATAATGCGACACATTCGCCCTGTATCGAGCTCAGCCCCTTCGTTGCGCATGCCCGATTGCTAAACAGCGATGCCTGGTTCGATTTGCAAATGAGATAGATGAGGGGGACCTTCACGTTCAGTCTAGAGGGTGGGGATATCCAACATGAATAAAATGGTATTTGTGATGGTTGTCCTGCGCCACGTTTCGCTCATGCATTATGCTTGAGCTGGCGGTAATGCCAAATGATATCATTGGGTTCCGCGTGGCATATATTTGATAACTTTTCCATATGCATTATGAGCAAAGTCTGATGGCGCGTCATCCATGATTGGATAGGATGGTTATAATAAATGTAACCTTGGCATATGAGCACATGAACTCCAGAAGTTATGTAACTCCGCTCGGAGGTGTGGTAAACATTGATGGTGGAATATTACTCAGACCCGTGGCATATATCAAATATAACCAAAGTTTGACATAGCTCCTCGTGGAATCTTCGTGATATACGATTTGACTTTGGAATATGACATTGTCATAAGATTTCTCCGCGCCGAGTTTGGTGGAGACTCCCGCGATATTAGCCGTCGGGAGTAAGTTCAATGGAAAACTTAGTCTTTATTATCTTATACAATGGCTCTATTCCCGGCTACTTCCGCTAATACAATGGGAGAGGACTTATCAAATATTATACAATGGGGAAGAGATAGAGTATGCGTCCATATTCAAGCGTTCATTAAGAATCCTGAAGTGGAGCACGCTGGCTCTACAAATCACGATCAAGTAACGGTATGACAGGTTGCTTCTCCAAGGAACCGTGACCCCAGATGATAACTTCATGTTTAATCCATCAGAATCTCTGTATGGTGTACTAGAAAGGCTTTCTTAAGTACTTTTTACAGTAAAATTTATTAAAATAATATATGTATAAATATACACCGCATCTTGGAAGTCAAAAATCTTTTGACTTCAGCACAATTCCTCACTGACTTTATGGTATGATCGGACGAAAAAATCATGGAAAAAGCCATAAGGTGGAATCATTTAGTACTACGCTTATATTTGGATGGATCAGATTTGACCACCTTTTCACAAACATGTCAGGCATTAATTAATATGGCTTCTATCACGTTCGCCATTAACGAATTGAATGTATAGAAATATTGGAAATATCTTAATCTTCAAAATGTATAATACATAGACTATGGCTATATGCAGGACGCTGGACAAACCACCAACAACGACAAATGAGTCAAATTACAATAGATATTGTTAGACTATTTCTGTATAATTTTATTAAGTTTCTATTACAGGAAAGAATTCGATTGCTAAGTATCACATAATCATAGAGAATTAAGAAGATGAGGACTAAGACCTCACTACAGGATCTACGATGACGTATGTGGAGGACGTATTAGTATTACGAACTGCGCAGTTTTTACGAATCTCTCCTTCGCTTCCAGTGAGGACATCGAGCTGAACCATCTTAAGCATACTCAGAGCAAAAAACTTTATGTCCTCAATTAGGTCCTAAAGGCTCCATCTCGCATGACGAGGTGCAAGTGTCGGATCTACTATTGCTGCTGGATCTACTGGTGCTTCAACTACTGAACCAACAACTTCTTAGTCTACAGAATAAACAACTGCTACATCAAGGTTTGTTGATTTACGAATCTCTCCTTCTTAAGCATACTTAGAGCAAAAAACTTTATGTCCTCAATTAGGTCCTAAAGGCTCCATCTCGCATGACGAGGTGCAAGTGTCGGATCTACTATTGCTGCTGGATCTACTGGTGCTTCAACTACTGAACCAACAACTGCCTAGTCTACAGAATGAACAACTGCAGCATCAAGGGCTGCTGCTGTTAGTGTAGGTGTTGTAGTGTCGGATCTACTATTGTTGCTGGATCTACTGGTGCTTCAACTACTGAACCAACAACTGCTTAGTCTACATAATAAATAACTGCTGCATCAAGGGCGGCTGTTGTTAGTGTAGGTGCTGCTACTGGATATGCTGGTGTTGGTGCTAGGTCTGCCAAAACGGGCTAGCTTGCTAAAGGCAGGGACTAGCTGCCACGCAGCCTGTCTTGTTTAAATCATGTTTCATTTAAATCCAATTTCCATATAATAAACGCTCCACTACATTAATGTGTGGATTGAATTTTTCAAACAATGTGAATAATAGTGTTTTCCAATGAACTCTATGTTTCACTATTTCAAGGTATCTTTCAATGATTGTGTAATTGGAATTTTTTAAAACAATTTATTATCTCTATGTTTTACCATTTCAAGGTATCTTAACGTGTTTAATTCTTCATCCCAACATATTTAGGTTTTTGGCGTCCACTAGTTTAGTCGAGAACATTATGACATTAGGGTTTCGCGCAAGGTAACTTAAACACTTATGGCCAAGGTTTGAGCGGTGGAGTTGTGGGGGTAACTTTAATGGTTCTTCTTGGGATTTGAGCAGTAGGAACTTGTGAAAGCAATTGAATGATTTTTTCGAGTGTTATTGCTATGTTTTTGTCCCGTTTCTTAAGTTATGTTTAACAATTGTGTCATGCTTTAACTTAGGGAAAAAACCATTTAGTTTTTTAGAGGTTGTGCCATCCATTCTCATGTACATGATGGATTTTGTAGATGCCTTTGAAAATGATAAATTTTGACAAAGGATATTGCCTTAAATCTCATAAATTTTGACAAAGTATATTGCCTTCGATTTTGAGGGTGGATGTTAAGTTGCTATATCATGGTTATGATTGAAAATAAATGGTAAATCATATACTACACACGTCTTGATGTTGTGAATGTTGATATAAATCAACCTAGTTTGAATTGTCACCCCTTGGTATACAAACTAATATTTGCAAATAATAGCTAAGCCCAATGACTTAGTGAACAATCACACAAGAAAAGATCTGATAAGTTGATCGTATGATGGATTGTGTAGATGCCTTCACTTATGATCAATTTTGACATCCTAGATAGTTTTGCAAGGTGTGACAGTGTTCTTCAACCTTGCCTTGCCATTTCCGAATAGCCATGGTGTGATGGGTTCTCTGTTATTTGGTTAAGCTGGATTATTGGATGGTTTTGAAACTGCGTGAGGTGGTCTCTCAAAGAAATAAAAAAAGTCTTGGAAATCCCTGAACCGGACTGGGATTGCAGTAAAGACAAATTTTGTGTGCCTCAGTGGGCCTAGTAATCCTCAATCGGTGAATGGAAGGATATATGGTAAAGCTTACAGGTGTATTCCTCGATCAAGCCTAGTAATCCTTGACCGGTGAATGTCAGAATATAGTATAAATCCTGGAGGGTGGAGTCTTGATTAGGCCTATGGATCCTCAATCGATGTATGGCGGGATATATGGTAAAGCCTAGAGACTGGGAGATAGTCAAATTCCTCACGATGTAGGTGGAGAAATCGAGTGGGCATCCATGCTTGTTTAGGGTCTGCTGATCCAATGGGGATTGTAGTAAAGCCTGAGGAAACTTGGTTTGGTTTAGTTTTGTGTCCCATATTCATGCTTGGAATATAGCACAGGGGTGATTGGCTAAAAGAAAGATTTGGTTTAGCCAATCTATGATCGGTTGGTTCATGGAAGTCCAAAAGAAGGTTTGCTTTCGAATTCATTAATAAGAGCCCCTTGTCCTTGGTATTTCATGTGTAAGTGTAATGGATTATATCCTTGTCTTCCTTGTTGGTTATATGTTTGATATGAGTATGTTTATAATAGACTTGATGTAGGGCTCTCATCATGTTTTGATTAGTAATTGAGAGTACCATGAATATATAACATAATAGATGATAATGCAACTATTGTGATAAGGAAACAATGCTTCTTTATGAATCTCATATAATTACAAGACCCCTATGTTGAGATATGTTGTTATCACTTGTAGATTGCATATTTGTGACATGTTTGACGAAATGCCTATTATGGGTAGTGGGTGTCCAGTCAAGTCATTGGTCAAGTGTTTGCATTAGTACCCTTGTTTCAATGTCATTTATAATTTCTAAAGGTTTCATGAATTTCTAGGCAGTGGCCTAATTGTTGGCCCTGAAAAAGTGGCAAATAATTCAGGGTCACTACCTCAAAATTATGTAGAAAATTTCATAGTCTCTCATAATAACTTGTTGAGGGAGTGTCTGGAAGGCATTGGCCACATACAAGTCTTTTCATGGGAGCTATTGAGGCTCTAGGACAGTAAAAAGCTAAGTTGTCTAAGGCGTTAAGCACCTGGAAGGGTTGGTTACGTCGTAAAGGGACTGTAGCTCCTGGGAATGGTCAATTTGGTTGTGTTTACTGGTTCCACTTCCTTAACTATACTTAGGGATTTGGATCGCACCATAGTAGCCTCTTGTCCCGTGTTTCCCCTAGTGGATCGGTTAGCTTGGGTAAATGTGGGAGGAGGGTGTTACAGAAAACACTAGATCACTTCTATCAATAATATGTACCATTGAGAACATGATAATATGTACATGTATATCATACATTGGTGTATATGATATATAGTATGAAACTTTAGCGCTTAGTTTATATAATGGAGAAAGTTAATGTGTCACTACATATGTATAACCACAGTGTGTATATCATCTTGCACACCATATATTCTTATAATGATAAGGATAACAATAATGACAATAAGAATGGTATCAATGAGGGATATAATATTTTTGTTGTGATTAGGAGTACCGATGCTTTTATTATGTTTATTTCTACTTATGCCTAATACACATTTAAATGCATTGATGTGTTAGGTGATATAAATAACATAGTTGACTTCAAATGAATACAATGTAATGACATGTTTCAATGTTCATTTTTTATCTATATTATAAGTACACAAATGATTTTATTTTTTTATATGAATTGTCCATGTTATATGAATTTTCTATATCTTTCTTCCTTTGTTGAACTTTCCATTTTCTTTTTGTCTGTAACATGTTTGGGAATGGAAATTTCCATTATCCCAAGTGGTTGGGATGAAGGAATGAAATCCTACCCACCCAGGTTCAATTCTCACAGGTGACGATGGATATTGACAATATACATATATTCCTCATATGGAATATACAATGTTATACTTATATGTGTGTGTGTGTGTGTGTCTCCCATTAATTAGAAATTATTTATTAGTGCATGAGGTCTTGGATACACGGCGATTGGGTGCGTTGTTAAGGCACTCCTAGATGTTAATTTATCGTTTCAATTCCCTTCCCTATTTGGGTGGCTTTGTTGGACATGACCATGATGCAAGCTCACTAATTCCAAACTTGCAAAAAAAAAAAAAAAAAAAAAAAAAAAAAAAAAAAAAAAAAAAAACTTTTTTGAGAATGGGTGAAATATCTAGCTTAAGTAGGAAAGATCAATACAAAAGAGAAAATTACAAATTCTAGGTTTTCATACCTTTGGATAATACTTCTTGGACCTACATGAGAATTGATATGCTTAATGACCATACTGTGACACCCCTACATTTTTCTTTTTTAGAAATGACTATTTTTATACTTTTGAATTATTGTCAAACTTAATGACTATGGAAGCTAGAACTGAAACTATGTGATGGTCTAATTATGTTTTATTTTATTGAATTAATAAATGAGTTGTTTGGAAATATTTAGGAAAGAGGACTAGAATATTAGAGACTTCTTATAAACTTATAAAAAATTATTAGAGGTTAAAGTCCACATGGTGGACCTTCCCAAAAAGTCTCCTAAAAATACCTAAGAGAAAGTTGTTAAAAGTAATATTAGCATAATGGGAGATAAATACTATTTTAATCACTTAGCTGAAGAGAAATGATAAGATTGGGGGAAAATAAAAAGAAAGCACAATGAGAGAGAAAGATGTGCTTTATAGAAAAAGAAAATATATTTTTCTTAATTTAAAACAAAAGGTCCGAACAACTAAGGGAGGTAAACCCTTAAAGTAGGACAGTGCTAGGGAGAAGTATGCTAGGAAGAATCTATAAGAAAAGCCACTCAAGAACCCAAGAAGGTTGTTGATTCCTAAAAGGTAAGAAGGTCTAAGCTTGAGGGGAACTGTTAGAGACAATTCATGGTTAGGTGGAATGTCCTATGTTCCTAAATATTCCCCAATCATCTAATCATGGTTAGCCATATTTTTGTTTATATTTTATATGATGATGTTGGAATAGTTTAAGGTTATTATAGTGAGAATGCAGTTGAATGTTGAATATTGAGAATCAATTGTATATGTTACTAAGATTGCATGCATAGGTTGATTAAATTCTAAGTGAAAAATTCAATTATATATGTCATTGTAGTGATTCTTATATTCTGAATCTCATAATAATTCTTGTCTTATGAAAATGAATAGATGAAACTACACATAAAGAGCTATCTATTTATGCAAAAAGGTATACATGCATAGATAGAGTAATTATCAAAGAAAATGATTATGGTTAGGCATGCGATAGTATATTGTAAAGTAAGGTTAGATTTGAGAATAAGATAAATTGTACTTGCATAGCCAAAATATCTTTCTATAAGATTATCTTGAGCTGTGGGTAAAGCTCTGAACTATGCATGGGTATACTAATTAACAGAATTTCATTAGAAAAATCACTAAATAAAAATGAAAGAATAGAAGTTTATGATAGATCATATAGGTAGTTATACTATATAATTTGTGGAATTGAGACCAAAATGTTATATGCATATGTATCAAATATTTTTTCTTCTATATTTTATCATTTGGATTTATGTCCAAGGAAATAAAACTCAATTAATTAGTTATAACGCTCTAGCTATATATTCTTTTACTCTTACAGGATTACCTATACATGGAAGTATATTGTAGATAAAACAAAAGATTCAACTAGTTCATGTAAACATGTTCTATATTGTTCCATATCTTACATAATTCCATTGAAAATACTATGGAAGGTTGTTCTACATATAAGGATTAAAGGTAGAATAGGGTTATAGTAATTTCCAAGAATGAAACCATGTGGTATAGTGACATACAATAACGAACCACATGTAAGAGGGATAATTTTATTCCAACCTCTTACAATATAGTTCATGCAACTTAGTTCCATTCTAAGTGTAGATTAAACTAGACATTTGACAATCAAGTGGTAATGTAAAAAGAAGAGGGAGACTATATGTATTACCAAACTCATTTATAATTTTTGATGTTCATATACATGTGGTACAATAGTTAAATGACATGCAGTGACATAGACTATACATTATATATATAGCAAAGAACATTTTTTGTTTTTCAAGGAATGAGATCATGAAAGCAAACATGGAATATCTAGTGTATTCCTTTGAACTAATAAGGATTATTTTTGTTTGTGAATCTGGCAGAATGGAAGGACTAGTTAGGGGAGGAGCTATATAATTATACTTAGCATTTTAATGATGCTAACTTCCTCAGTTCTTTTACAAGACTTTTATAATGTTGAATAATACCTTTGATATTATATGATACCAACAATTGGGTTTAATGGTTATAATATCCTAATGAAGTTCTGAGGACTATCAATATTACCTAGTAAATTTCATTAAGTATTTCAAAGAAAACAATGAACGAATCATAGAATAAATTAGGATAAAGTCCTTTATATTATATTATACATGAATTAATAATTTAACTTTGTCAAAAACCACTGAATAATAAAGCATATATAAATATAAAAGTGTAATGAAATTTCAAAGAGTATTTACAATAAACCATGCAATATATGAATGCTATACTAAAATGGTATCACCATTGATTAAAACCATTAATTAATATACAAATAAATACTGGGAAACAAATATAAATATGTAACATATTTAAATGAATATATGAGTAATTATCATTCTCTATAGTAATTTTACATTCCATACCTATCACCTCAGGATAGATTCTATACTCAGATAACATAAATAAATAAAATGTATGTAAATATTCAAGAACAAGAAATTAGCTTGGATATAAATAAATATTTATAGTTGTTAAGGCCAAGGTTGTAACATATATAAACATGTAAAAACCATGTATGTTTTGAATAAGGTAACAAAATAAATAAGAACCCTAACTTGGTTTGTGATTTTCACATTCAAACTATAGACTGCATGCCATAGTGGCCTCATACATAGTGTAAATATTGCAAAAAAGGCTGACCTATAAACAAATGAATTTGTCATCAAGGGTCGAACTAAGGAGAGAGCCCTAGAAATAATCACACAAATATCTCAACAAAAACTTGTTATTTTTCTCATCTCAAGAGAAATACTAGTAGTGGCAAAAATCCATAAATAATTAGTATATGGAAGAATCATGGGAATACTTACGAAAACCAAAACCAAAATAAACAATTTTACTAGAAGTTTATACCTGAGTAATAGTGCACAAAGGTTCTTCCTCGCCAACCTAGAAATTTTAGGAGGATATGTTAGAAGCATAAAATGAAAACAGTGATATTGAATAGAGAAGTATGATAATGAAAGAAGTGGAGACACACAACCGTGATGCCTTCACCATGTGTTTCCATAACAAAAATGACACAAAATTTCCCTATTTAACTTAAAAAAAAACCCCAATACATTACAGAAAAGTTGGGTTTGGGTTTAGATACTTATATAGTGAGAGGAAATTCAACCCCTACCGCGTAACTATTACTGACACAAATAAATACCTCAAAAAGATAAGAGAAATATATGAAAGTATGGATCTTGAAATTGATGACATTACATGAAAGTAGGACTAAGAACATACCTTACAAGCATAAAAGAGTTTAGAAAAATTTGAATGATAAACCAAGTTTATATACTATGTGATTACTTGTCTTCATTGACAAAGTGGGATGAAAAAACTCTAGGGAGTAAAGGTACCCAATGCCAGGAAAATAATTAGAAGGGACACCTAGGAAATTAAGCTCATAACCGAGCAAACAGTGTCAAAGCTCCACAGTGTGGAATGATACTCTAGCTTCTACAACTAAAGGAACAAATGAAAAAATAAGGGGGATAAATGGGTTTTACATTTCATTCAAAATGGGAAATGATTTGTCATCATTGGATCTAAACAATGAAATCTAGATCGCCAATATTGCATCAGTCAAAGGAGCCATGTGAATTCACATGGGACATGATCGAGGGCCATTAAAAATAATTCCTAGTGTATTTTGTGGGACTAAACAATAACCACTATATTCATATATCCCAAATGGATGAATAAGTACATGCAACAAAAATATAAAAGGTTGGTAGTTGGGACCCTTAAATATCATATAAATGAACCAAAACATGGATTGATAATGTGACTAGTTATTGCACCTCATTAGGTAGCCTCATGATTATGCTAGCGAATTATAGAAAGGCTTGGTCTTTGCAACGTATAATATTTTATAAGGACTTGAGCACGCCAAACATTAGTGTAACTTAAATTATTATGATATGTTAATACCAATGTTGAGAAGAAAATGAATGGGTTAATAATGAACATTAGCTAACTCGGAATGAGTACCACGAGAGATGGTAAAATAAGTGTACATGATGAAAATGAGAGAACACATTTCAGTGGAAAATGTTCTTTGGAACTATAAATTTATGTGAAATGGTTTCCTAGAAAGTCTCCTTGAAAACCCTTTCTAGAAAATGCTATACATTAAGGGAATGAAGTAGGTATCTATTACAGTAAATTAAAAGAAAAAGGAAGTAACTGTTGTCAGGTTCTAGTAGTAAAATAAATAGGAGGAAACCAACTCCAATTCCAAAGGGGTAGTAGTGCCCTTTCGTTATCAATTAGGATTGGCACGATGTTGGTCACGGACAGGTTAGCACACTGGCTAGCCTAGATATACCTAACCAATTGGGCACAGTCCTGACCGAACACAGTTCTAAATCTTATGGTGGATATTATAACTTTAAACCCTTGTAAACATTTATAATAATAAATATAATTTAATTGTAAAAAGTATAACTTGAAAACCCTCGTAAACATTCATAATCATAAATACAAAATACTTGTGCGAAACTATATTTGTAGACCGTTGTAAGCAATGTAATTAAAAAATAAAAAATAAAAAATAAACATCACCCTTACACATGCACAACTAACATGTCCCAATGAAAATAGAAGGGGAACTTGCATCTCATAGATATATCACTACAAGTAAAACATAAAAAACTTAATGGACATATGATAAATACACAGAAAGCGCACTTCATTTGTTAGTCTGAAGCACCATTACCATTTAAATACATATACATCATACAACAATTCATGAATTGTTAAACTCTAAGGAGGGAACCTAGAATAGTAATATTATTTGCAAAAACATTAACAACATAAACTAGCTTAAGAATATTAGGGCTATGCCCTAAAAATAAAACCTATAAGACCTTCGGGAGAGAGGTAACAAAAACTATTAAACGTAAAAGCTTTATAAGGGAGCTAGTGTTGTAGCCATTATAATTCAGAAGCAAGCTCGACATGAGGATAAAGGATAATTGTGCACCTGAGAAAGAAAAACCGTGTAAGCCCAATATTCTGAAATGACCAAATTTTTCATCAAATGAGAAGAGTCGTCAACTCATCAAGGTGTGATTTATAGATCCTACATGCGTATAAACCTACATCTAGACAAAAATGCATCATACCCATCCTAATGATGAACCTATAACACAAGAAACAGATGCATGGAAATATATACCCTTTAGTTCTTACCTGGTAGTTCCTTGACGCTAAGCTAGAAAACTGCACTCTGGAAGGGAAAGCAGGAAGACTGGTTAGGATACAAACGCGTTTGACCCTAGCAAGCGATGAAAATTATAGTGAAACTATGAGCTGCGAGAGTTTTACCTGTGAGACGAAGTAGGAACCAATAACCTCATGACCTAGGATACCTCAGTTAGCAGGACCATTCTCGAACTGCTGAACTTGAAACAACAGGGGACAAACTCATTCACACTATAAAAACGTAAAGAAAAATAAAAAAAAAAGTATAAATGGAAGATGTATTTAGATGCACTTGACGGCGGAGCATGGAGAAATTGTGATGCAAAGAGGGTTGGTTTCAGAAGCCTCTACGTGACATGCGACGTTCAAATGACCCAAAGAGCAAGGGACAAAACTAGGTGTTTCCAACTTAACCGTCCTAAAAGTCATAATGTTCTGATTTAAAATCTACTTGATCAATGGTCGGATCTTCTCCGGGTGGAAGATATTTAGTGTTCGAGAGAGTTCGATCAGTTGAAGAAACCCCAAATCTAGTGCTTGCCTCAATGACATAATTCTTGACATGACAAAATTGTTAAAATAACTTTATGACTATCAAGACATTTCCCCAACATAGCAAATGACAAAGGAACCTTCGTTTGGGCATAGATATAATGTTATATCTATTCACTATATAAGTACATCAAAGAAACGCAGCGTAAGGGTGTATTTCCTCAGCGTAGTACATGGGTCATGACCCGTGATTAAGAAATTATATGATGATAACTTATTTAATTTTGCATCGTAAAGTCCCTTTAATCAATGATAATGTAGTTTGGAGAATTTTCCATGTTCAGTACTATGTAAAGTAAAAACTATATTTTTTTTTGTTATGCTAGTGATGGATGTTACAATCAACTTAATATGTGTGTTCTAAAATTATGATACATTATCTCAATATCTAAAAAGAATAAGTAATTGAAGGGAAAAAACAATTAGTTAATTAGAATAGTATAAAAAAATGTGCAATCCATTCAAATCTTAAATAGAATTAATACGCAATATTATAATAATAATAATAATAACAAATTCAATATGTTTTATAAATAAAGTATTTTAATATGCGAGACTAAATGTTTATTTTAAAAATAAACCAATAACAAAAGAACATTTTAATGGGACGTTGTAGTGGATAATTAGTTAAATAAAATACTTCAATGTGAGTGATGTATGGAGAAGATATGGTTAAGATATTTCAATTTGTTTCACTATTTTATATTTTAGTCAATTTTCAAGTTATATTTTTGAGTCAATTTTATATATAATCTAACAAGAGTTTGTTGGAACTACAAGTTTAATATGTGTGTACACAATCTAAGTGGAACTACATGTTTAATATGTGTGTACACAATCAAAGTACACAAAAAATTGTGAAGGTTTTGAACCCAATATTTGTTAAGAAATGCAATTTAAATATAATGATATATATATATATATATATATATATATATAATATATATATATATATATAATATCGAATCTATCAAATGTCAAGAGGGAAATGTTTCAATGTAAAAATATTTATGTTGTGAAAGAGATTTGCACCTCAATAAATTTGATTTCTCTCTATAATTGTTAGATTCATGGTTAAAATAGATTTATATTGGTTAATATTTTTTAAATACCACATATCAACTTCATATTAACCATTGAAAAATGTTTCAATGTAAAAATATTTATGTTGTGAAAGAGATTTCACCTCAATAAATTTGTTTACTCTCTGTAATTGATAGATTCATGGTTAAGATAGACTTATATTGGTTAATATTTTTTAAATACTACATATTGATGGGACCATCCCAACACTGTTCGGACTTTAGGCAATTAAAATGATTGTTTGGTGATTATACGTGTTAAACACACATGGACAGCAAGAGAGATATGAAAGATAAATCATGTGAGTTCATTTTTTATTAACAGGAGATATACATTTATAGTACATTTTTGTGACCGTTGGGATTCACATCCCAAGGTCTCTTGGACTCCTTTTGTCCATTCAACTTCCACACTAACCCATTGAGGATTAGGTGTCCAACATTCCCCCCCTTAATCCGAAGGGTTATGTATGAGTCCAAGAAGAGAGTTGTAAACCAAATGTGCAAAAATCAATGGCAACACTAAGTTGATGTGCTCTCTGAATGTTGGTATAAAGGGCGGTGGTTTAAGGATGACCACCAACACTGGAACGCTTAGTGCAGTTCCCGGAACTCTTCCAAAACTGGCAAGAAGCTGAAGTCTTATGCTATAGGAAGTGCTCCTATTGTTTTGAAGAGGGAAACATTCAACCAACTTTCACCCCACACAAAAGGGAGAACTTCAACTTGAAAAGGGAAGTCTCAACCTGTGATGGTTTAAGGATGACCAACAACTCTGGAATGCTTAATGCAATTGTTGGAACTCTTCCAAAACTGGCAACAAGCTGGAGTCTTCTGCTAGAGGAAGTGTTCTCTATTTTGTTCCTGGAATTCTTCCAAAGCTGGCAAGAAGTTGAAGTCTTCTGCTAGAGGAAGTGTCCCAGATTTCCAACTGAAGGCATGTTCACGGGCATCTTTGTCTCTGGCTACAACTCTGAAACTGGTGTGGCAAGTTGTGGCTCAAGCTCGCTCAATGTGACTATGAAGCTTGTAGATGACCATCATTTCCCCCCCTGTCAGATACAAGGTGAGATGATGGAGGAAACTCAGCTGCAAGACTTTTCAATACTCTGGAACAAGTTCTGACATGTGTTTGGAATATCTTCTTGGTTGTTGATGCCCATTGCCAAGAAGCAATCCATCCAAGATGAATCTTTGTTCTTGCAGGACGTTTATTTCTAAAACATCTGTGTGAAGAATGGGTGGCTTTATGACAATGCTTACATGGATGAAGATCAAAACAGTGATATTTCAAATGGCCAACTCGGTCACAGTGTTGGAATTTCACGATCTGTTGTTGTTGTCACTATGGTAGAGGGGTAGAATCTAGAACAGCTGGAGGTGAACTGTCATGAGGAGCAGGTGAACTATCATCAATAAATCCAGCACTCTGAAACTAAATGGGCTTGGCATAGTCTGGAATATGAAATGACAAGTCCTTGTCATATCCAAGACCAGTTTTGTGCTTGTTGTGGACAAGCTGTTCCCAAGGTCTAATGATGGGCTTGGGAAGTGCAGACTGAGTTTTTTCATCTGCATGTACAACTACTGCTTTATTGGGTACTAAATCTGAATGAACTTCAACAATATGGTCTCACTGTTTATGGGAGTCTGTTTCATTGTTCTGAACAAAAACAGGTTCAAAATGATGACTCCACTGCTGTAATTCTTCCTGCTACAGTTGTGATTCAAGCTGCAAAAACTCTATCTTTTCTTGTGCATATTGTAGACATGTTTGAATGTCTGAAAGAGAGGCTTTGTTAATTTTGACTGTCAAAAAAATTACCAAAGCACCTACAATATTCTCGCATGATCATATGAAACATCAAAAGCAAACCAAAGAACAATAATTGTAGTCCAGGTGGAGAATCCAGAGTAAACCAAAATAACAACAACATAATTATATAAATGACATTCAGGTAACCGAACCAATTTTCTTTCCTGAAGTTTTTCTTTTTCAAAATTGCAAAAACAAGTATATAACAATACATAGTAGCACTGCAAGATAAAGCCCAGACAAGCATAAAGCCAGTGGATGACAAACCCTAGGTGAGGGTTTCGAAAACTGTTTCATACATAGCCATAGACGCACAAGCCCATGAATGACAAACCCTAGGTGAGAGTCTTGAAAAAAAATCGTTCATACATAGGAAATTACAGTAAAAAAAAATCACCCGATAGTGGAAGCCTAGACCACCAATACGACAGGACATTACTCACAGCGAGACCCAATTGACAAGCACCGAGGATGACAAACCCTCACGACTAGAAGGCCTAATTTAAAAACAGAATGAGGACAGAAAGAAGTTCATGAGACAGAGCCTACTGGACAAGACCGAAACATTCATTGCGAATAATAAGGTTATTAACCTTTCTAGTTTTTCTTTCTCCCCTGTTGTTTTTAGCCTTTTAAGCAAGGGTTTAAACTTTGCCCTTGCCCCTAGAAATATCCCAGTGGATGACATTATTTGTGATGTGGAATACGGGATTAGAGATCTTCCGAATAAGATCAAGGAAACTATTAGACAGGATTGTGTTGTCGTCCTTAGAAAGGCTAAGCCCCCATGGAAGAACCTCAGCAATGAGGAGTTCTCTGCCCTAAAATCCTTAAATCAGAACAATGATATTGTAGTTCTGAAGGCGGACAAAGGAGGAGCCACGGTTATCCTTAACAAGGATTATTAGCGTAGGAAGATGTTAGATCATCTTCACAATAGTGCCAGTTATAAAAAACTACCCAAGAACCCTCTGAAGAAGATTTCTAGGACTATGGCTCTCACCATCAAATCGAATAACTCGGTGAGTTCCCTATGCCACAAGCTCATTGAGAGCAATCCCATTGCTCCTAGGATCTATGGGTTACCGAAGATTCACAAGGAAGGGGCTCCTTTGAGGCCTATCGTAAACACCATTGGCAGTCCGACCTATCTTCTGGCTAAGTTCCTTGCCCTTAAACTTAAGCCCCTGGTTGGCCGCACTGAGTCCTTCGTGAAAGACTCTGCATCCTTTGTTAAGGAGCTTAAGGATATTAAGCTTAGCCCTGAGGACATTCTCGTTAGCTTTGATGTGGTCTCCCTTTATACTTGCATCCCTATAAAGGAGGCCTTGGAAGTGATCTTTCGCCTAACAGATCCCGATACCGTGCATCTAGTGGAGATCTATCTCACTTCCACTTTCTTTTGTTTCAAGGGTGAGTTCTTTGAGCAGACTTGTGGTGTCACCATGGGTTCCCCTCTTTCCCCTATTGTTGTGAATCTTTTTGTGGAAGATTTCGAAGCCAAAGCTTTAGCGTCAGCTCGTCTCCTTCCCAAGCTTTGGAAAAGGTATGTAGATGACACGAATGTCATCTGGCCCCATAGCCCAGAGGAGATGGATCACTTCTTTAAACACCTCAACAGCTAGTCCTCTGCCATCAAGTTCACCATGGAAAAAGAGGTCAATGGTTGCCTCCCTTTCCTGGATATTCTTTTATCCAAGAATAAGGATGGCTATCTCTCTTACTCTGTGTTCCGAAAGAAAACGCACACTGAGCAGTATCTTCATGCCAATTCCCATCATTTCCCTGCTCAGAAGATGGGTGTTCTTAACACCCTCGCTACTCGTGCCCTTAGGATTTCTAATAGTGAGAGCTTTGATAAGGAGAGATCCCATCTCCTTGATGTCTTTGTGGAAAATGGATATAGTAGGCGCCTAGGTCAGAAGGCTTTCTGTAAAGCCTCTAAAAATGCGTTAATTAAGAAAGAGCCTAAAGAGCGTCGTCTAGGTGTCCATCTTCCCTATGTCCAAGGAACCACGAACAAGATTGCTCGGATCCTTAAGAGGTATGAGATTCCCTAACCCTTTAGGCCCCTCAAAACCATTCGCAATTCCCTCCGATCGGTGAAAGATCCCATTAACCCTAAGGACATGAAGGGTGTCTACTTGATCCCTTGTTCTTGTGGGACCCCTTATATTGGGGAAACAGGGCGCTCGATCCATCAAAGGATCAGCGAACATGCTGCCAACCTAAGACATGGGAGATCCAAGTCTTCAGCATTGGCGGAGCATGTAGAAAAAAACCAAGCATCAAGTGTGTATAGATGAGGCCAAGGTTGTCACTAAAGTTGCTCAGTTCCATCATCGTAAATTCAGGGAAGTTATTGAGATTGAAAGAAGGCCAAACAATCTCAATAGAGATGATGGCTGGAAGATCAGTAGATGTTGGATCCCTGATCTTTCATCCTAGTCTTCCTCCCTCTTCCCCCCCGCTCCCCCCTTTTCATCTTCTTTGCTTTCGTTAGGGTTTTGTCCTTTTTGTTTTAGACTTTTTCCGGTCCTTCTCCTTTTTTTTTTAGGCGCTCTTTCCATTTATTTCTTCGTGATGGTTATTATTGAATATAATTGTAACTATTATTATTATTTTTTTAAGTTTATTTATTTATTTATATTTATTTCATTTATTTTTATTTTATTTTTATTTTATTTATTTTTTATTTATTTTTTCTTTTATTTATTTATTTATTTATTTATTTTCTCTTTTATTTTATTTATTTTATTTATTTTTTTTTACGTTCTTAATTAGTTTTTACTCATTTTTATTTTTTAGCTATCTATCCTTCTTATTCTAACAGATTAGTAATATTTAATTACTATAACCCTAAAGTTACCTTATATACATAAATATATTTATCTTTTATATAACTAATGTCCTTTGAAGTTATAATTTTATAAGTAATCACCATATAAAATTAGTTCATTTTTAAGTTTCTAGTAATTATAACTAACTAACCTACTTTATATATTTATATATATATTGGTCTTTAATATAACTAATTCCCACTTAATTGAATTTTTAAATTATACCTTTCCACTAACTTTATTATTTATATATATATAACTATTTAATTTGAACTTTCTAGTAATATATAAGTTATTATAACTACTATCATCTTGAAATTGCCTTATATATATATATATATATATATATTTATATATATTATATATAATATATATATATATATATATAATATTATATATATCAGGTCCTTGATCTAACTAATTCCCATATAGGTCACGTTTTTTAATAAACTATTAACGTAATCAACTTCTAGAATTAATTCTTTATATAATCTATGGTATCATAACTAACTCCCATTAAATTATCATTTTGACTTTTTGACTACTGTCCCTAAGTCAAAATTACTCGTTGATGAAGATAGTCGTTGGAGGCTCTGCTCAAACTATTTAGCATGCAAAGCTGGATCGGTTTCTTCAACTTGTCCTAACAATGAGCCACACTAGTTGGTTCGAAACGCGTCGACAAATGTCTCTCTTTATGTGATTTACGCCGAAGTTCTACTTATAACTATTATGGATCACAGAAGCCTCAATTCAGCAATAATGGAAATTTCGTCTGGCCTGTGGGTGCTTGGCCCATACTGGAATTTGTTTGTGTCACTCCTTTGTTGTCTTCGCTGCTTGCTTCAAAGAAATGTGAGCCTTTGTTCTAGCCTCTGCTCTTCTATCTCGCTGTCAGGGCTGGTTCTTTTTCTCAGGAAAAACAAAAAGAATTAAACACAATGGTTTGTGTACAGTAGGTTGTTTGTTCAAATGCTCATTAATTTGTAAGCATAATAAAAATACAGTAGGACATACAGATGGACCGAATTGATTT
Organism: Pinus taeda; assembly: GCA_000404065.3. Lineage (NCBI taxonomy): Eukaryota > Viridiplantae > Streptophyta > Pinopsida > Pinales > Pinaceae > Pinus > Pinus taeda. The sequence goes on along the minus strand of APFE030127362.1, from coordinate 13,052 downwards.
CTCTGTATTGATATTATTCGAGTGCAATAAGTGTTGAACCCTTTACATGACTTTCGTTGTTACATTTATATGTTTCTTGTTCACAGTTAATGGAACTGTACAGTTACTTTTCAGTTGTAGACTTTACAGTTACATGGTTATTAATCATTCGGTTCTGTCCTTATAACAAGATTTTCCTTCTAGACACATTTCTCTTTTCCTTTTACAATAACAGGGCAATAATGAATCCATGGTTTATTAGAAATAGACAAGTAAATAACCCTAACCGATCAAAATACCTTTGACTAATTTAGAGATTAAGATAAAAATAAAAATCCTACCTCCTATTCTGGCAAACTAACATACAAGACAAATAAAATGTTAACTCAACTTTTCAACCTGGCAGAGACTGACACCCGGTCATGGTGCCTGAGCTGGATGTTCCTACATCAGGCTCTCCGGCAAAAGAAAATCATGACTCCAGTCCATGATCTCTTCGACTAAATAACTTGTCTACTCAATATGCCTGGCATCAAGCCATGAACTGTCCTCAATAGGACGGTTCTTCCACTTGACTAGGTATTGTAGATACTCCTTCCGCCAAGTTCGTTTGGCCACCTAAGTGTCGAGAATGCGCTCGATCTCGGGAGGTTGAACGTAAGGCATCTATCTCATCCAAGATTCTCCTCCATCCTAGGTATTCTGTGTAGACCGCATGGTTCCATCTTCTTCCTTTTCTTCTGGGTCAGCCATGTAGGGGAACAGGTTTGCTACATTAAAGATAGATGAAATGCCTATCCCGGATGGCAATTGTATCTCATAGGCGTTAAATTTCTAGAGGACTTTGCAAGGTCCTACCTTCTTGTACTTTAACTTATTATATGCACCCCTAGGGAAGCGTTCCTTGTGCAAATGTGCGAGGACTTCATCTCCCACGTTAAACTATACTTCCCTTCTCTTCAAATTTTCTTATTGTTTATACTTTAGGCTGCTCTCCTGCAATTTAATTTTTACCTGCTCATGCAAATCTCTCATCACATTAGCGAAATCTTCTCCATCTGCGCTTCACCTTTCTTGCAGTCCAAGATCCCACAACTCATGCACTCCGCAAGGATGCATGTCGTACAAGATTTGAAATGGACTAAAGCATGTGCTATGGTTAGGCGATTCATTATAAGCGAACTCTGCCTGTGCAAGCACTCGATCCCACATCCGTGAATTCTCTCAAACCAAGCTTCGTAGCAGGTTTCCCAGACTCCTGTTTACCACCTCTGCTTGTCTGTCAGTTCGCGGGTTATAAGCAGTGTTGTAACTTAGTTGTGTATCCATTTTCTTCCACATGGTACACCAAAAGTGCCCTGTAAACTTCACATCCCTGTCCGAAAGGATAGACTTAGACAACCCATGTAATCTAACAATCTCTGTAAAAAACAAGTGGGCCACATGAGTGGCATCACTGGTTTTTCTGCAAGGGATGAAATGCGGCATCTTCGAGAATCTATCCACCACTACCATCACCGAATCATAAACTCATTGTGTTTTAGGTAGACCCAAGACAAAGTCTAAGCTCACTGAGTCCCATGTCCTGCCTGGAACAGGTAACGGTGTGTACAGTCCCGTGTTTTGACTGTGACCCTTCACCAACTGGCACACTTTACATCTGGCCACAAATCGTTGTACATCCCTCCGCATCTTTGGCCAAAAGTAGAAATGACTGAGCTGCTCGAGTGTCTTATCCATGTTGAAATGTCTGGCCAGACCTCCACTATGTTTCTCCTGAATAGTATTCTCTCTCATCGAGCAGTCAGGTATGCATAGTTGTCCTCCCTTAAATAGCAGTTTCTCTTGTAAATTGTAATCCAACCATGGACTAATATCTCTCACCAAGGGATTCTGACATGCCTCATAGGCCTACTTAAAATCTGTATCAATCTGGTATAAATCTCTTAAGTGCTCAAAACCCAGCACTTGCACAATACTCTCTTGCAGAAGTAAAGCTCTCCTACTCAATGCATCCGCCACCTTGTTGGCCTGCCCACTGATATGTTTCAACACGAAGTTGAAACTCTGCAAATACTCCACCCATTTGGCATGTTTGTGGTTCAATTTGTGCTATTCCATAACATACTGTAGTGCAAAATTATTTGAAAACAGCACAAATTTGTTTCCCAGCAGATAATGCCTCCAATGTTTTAATGCATGTATAACAGCATAGAACTCCTTGTCATAAGATGAATATTTTTGTCTACTTTCATTTAGCTTCTCACTGAAGAATGCCACAGGCTTATCCTCCTGGCTGAGTACAGCTCCAATAGCCATACTGCTAGCATCACAGCGAACCTGAAAAAGCTTCTTGAAGTCTGGCAATCTCAGGATCGACCTCTCAATGATCTTTCTCTTTAATAGCTGGAAAATTCTCTCCGCTGCATCCGTCCATCGAAAATGCTGAATGGCCTTTTTAATGGTGTCCAACATATGTGCACAAATTTCACTAAAATTCCTTACGAATTTCCGGTAAAAACTTGTTAGTCCATGAAAGCTACGTACCTCAAATAAATTTTTCAGAGATGGCCAATCAACTATCACCGCAACCTTCTCCGGATCCATCTTTAGTTCGTTTTCTGCTATTACAACGCCCAAATAAATTAATTCCTTCTGCAAAAAAGTACATTTCTTCAAATTTATTAGCAGTTTATTCTGCTGTAATTTCTCCAGCACTTTCTGAACGTGTTGAAGGTGCTCCTCCCTTGTCCTGCTGAAAATTAGTATGTCGTCTAGGTACACTATCATAAATTTTCTAATGTACTCCTTCAGCATCTCATTCATTAACCTCATAAATGTATTGGCTGCATTGCTCAGTCCAAATGGCATGACCATCCATTCGTACAGTCCCTCATTCATCTTAAAGGTTGTCTTCCATTTGTCCCCCTCTCGTATCCGGATCTGATGATACCCACGCTTCAAGTCTATCTTAGAGAAATATGCTGCCCCGCTTAAACAATCCATCATGTCATCCATCCGTGGCAGTGGAAACCTGTACCAGATGGTGATTTTGTTGATGTCCCTCGAGTCTGTGCACATCCACCACTCTCCTCCTTTCTTGGGATCGAGAATCGTTGGGACTGCGCAAGGGCTCAAACTTTCCCTTATCAATCCTTTTTCTAGTAGTTCTTGCACATGCTTCCTAATCTCTTAATTGTCCTTGGGGCTCATTTGGTATGCCGCTTTGTTCGACAAATTGGCTCCGAGTATCAAGTCAATATGATGACTTATGCTTCCTTTTGGGGGTAACTTATCTGGCAAGTCATCCACCACTATATTCATAAATTCCTGCAACATTTGCTAGATTTCTGTAGGTAAATTTGATACCTCTGTATGCAACAACACTATTTTTGCTCTCTTTACAACTGCATAACCCATCTCACCATCCTCAACTTGTTTCATAAATTGTTTTCCGCTAACCAACAATGCTCTTGGTTCACTTGTCCCTTCTGGCCCTTCCTCTTTAATGGGCACAAGCATATGCTTTATTCCATCCTTGACAAACTTATAACAGTTCGTCAATCCATCATGTACCACCCTCTTATCGTACTGCCAAGGCTTTCCTAGCAGTATGTGACATACATCCATAGGCATGATGTCACAAATGACTTTATCCTTATATCTGCCTATTTGAAACTCCACCTCGCATTGTTCATCCACCAGCAACTGATGGCCTTTTTGCATCCATGAGAATTTGTAAGGGGTGGGATGTTTCAAGTGCTTCAATTCCAACTTTTCCCAAGTGCTTCAATTCCAACTTTTCCACCATCTCTGTGGACACCAAGTTATTTGTACTACCACTGTCAATAATTAACTTACAACACTTACCATGTGACTTACAAACTGCTCTAAACAAAGCCTTCCACTGTGTCTGTTCGGTGACCTCCTTGGCTGGTTTTAATAGCGCCAGGGCTTCCCTTGTCTCTAGAGCATTTTCTACTTCTTGGGGAGGTGTCGTTGCTTCCTCTGGTTGTGTAACATATGCACCCCTCTTTCCAGCTTGATCTGCCTCTGGACATTCAAATGATCTATGTCCCCATTTTTGAACTGGTAAATCCCCTCTGCGGACAGAGGCGATCCCACTAGCCCAACACGGGTCTAGCAACAATCACACCATGCTACACGCAGGTTCCTAATTGCATAAATCAGAGATCGATCATGATGATCTACCTGGAATCCAACGCTAGTAGTTGTAGAAGAAACGTCGCTCCCGTTCCCTTGCTCTAGCTGGTCACAATCCTCACACTCCACGTAAACGGACACCTGCACACGCAAAGAACGATACAAACACAAGCGTAAAATCCAGTATATGCAATTATATATCGGTCAGAAAAGATACAACTCAAATACCATTAAAAGACACATGAGTGGAACCATAATGATAGTCATTTATTAATCAGTAAAAACAGAGAAAGATTACAACCAAAGGGTTTTGACGTTGAACCTCCTCTGACTGGGCAAGCAGCTAAATACGCCTTGCAAAGTGATCTCTTCTCTCTCAATATTTTGGCAGCATAACCCCTCTATAGTTCTCAATTCTCACTATCACTCCAGCATAAACTTGGCACTCACAATAGCTATAGCAAAAACTAGTTGGTTTAATGCAGGGTGACAGTCATTTATAGACGGAGGAGGAAGGAGTATGCATTGTATCAGGACACCTACTGAAGATTTAGCATTATCCCTGAATAGCCACTGAACTTGGTTTTCATGGATAAAAAGATGAAACTCGACCACTTTCATGAGATTTTTCCCTCAGAGAACTCCATGAACAAAGAGGAAAAAACATATGAGTGCGCGCTGGCTAAAAATCATGACCAAATTTAGGTGGCGCGGGATTTGCTCTATGACAGAGCGTCCATGGACGCGCCCTCTTTTGAGGAACTGAGTCATTGGCGCGGGTAAGACACTGTGGACCCGCGCTAATGGAAAAAGGGCAC
>APFE030127361.1:9235-46195 GCA_000404065.3 Pinus taeda | reverse complement strand
GTTGTGGTGTCAACCTTATAGGTTGTGGAAGACTAGGGACAACACTTCCATCTCTATAGTTGTGAGTGGTATGCATCTTAGTTGCCATAATTTTGCTTCCATTTTTCTTGCTAACCTGAATGCCTTCTCTAATGAATCAGGTTCCCAAAGGCAAACATCATGTTGGATATTATCCTTTAAAGACCCTATGAACACATCAATCCTATGCTGTTCTGGAATATCTTTTACCCTTATGTTCAATTTTTGGAACTCCTCAATTGCTCCATTATTGAACCCTTTTGTTTAAGACTTATCAATTGGCTAAAAAAAGTGTTGCTTTTTGTATCCTCATAATGTGCTATCAATTCTTCCGTAACAATTGCCCAAGTGATAAATTGTTTACGAGAGCAAAGCCATTGATACCATACAAACTGATTTGGTTCCAAATATAAAGTTTCCATACGTACCTTTTGTGTGTTTTGCACATTGTTGAGATCAAAGAATTGCTCCATCTGTAATATCCATGTGGCGGGATCCTTGCCATCAAACTTCCTCATATCGATTTTTGGAACATGGTGAGTCTTCGATCCAACATTAGAGTCTATGGAATCATGATTAACATTTCTTTTGTTCTGATCATGAGTTCTTTACTACCCTTTCACCCTTAGTGACCATTTCTTGTAGCAACTTATTCATATTTATCTTCAATTCATCCATGTTTGTCTTCAAATCTGTCTTCAAATCGTCCATGTCTGTCTTCAAATCATCCATGTCTGTCTTCAAATTTTTCTTCCAATCGTCCATCTTAGCTTCCACGCCCTTTATCTTAGATTCCATGCCATTTATCTTAGCTTCTGTTAGCTTTTGTGAGGCTGACATTTTTGCACTTGGTCTTGTAATTTTGATATATCATGTAGCATTTCTTGCTCTTCTTCATGAGTCATGCTAGAGCTTTCAGGTTCCTTAATAGGTGTTTGCATTTTCTTTCCTCGGGGCATCAGTTACCGATAATAATGCTCTAATATGCCCTTTGAATTCCTTCAAAATAAATTTTCAAACCAAGCTTAAGAAAAAAGTTAAGAAAATCTACACACCTTTTTTCACTTTGTAGGAGCTCGATATTGCCTCTGATGAATCTCTGTACTTTCCAATCATCTAGTTCTAAATTTGTGACCTATAGTAGCCCTCTGTGTTCTCTTTCCAATGCCACAAGTCTGACCCAAATTGGATTCTCCAAGGAAGAGTTATGCGAAATCTCCCACAGTGACTTGATTATACACTAGTTCAGTAGAGCGAACTTGTACGACGTGCCACGAGTCACTGTTTCAACCTTTGGATCTGAAAGATGCACACAAGCAACTACAGTCCGTCCTATTTTTTTACCTTCTTAGGAAATTTCAATCCGATGCTCAGAGAGAAAATTATGACGATTTTCCCCAGGTCTCCTGTTTTGAATGTAATTCAGGAGTCTCTAAAAAGACCAACTTCCTCAGATCATATCTCAGCAAATATCGTGCAACAAGCTATGAAATTCGGACCCAAGGTTCAGCGTGATTTCTTCTCAAATGGGTTTTTTTGTGACTTCTGAAACGTCACAGAAAAAAATTTACAGTGAAAATGCCACGATGACCTGTTTGGAGCAGCGTAACCCTAGAATCCAGAGCTCTGATACCAAATGTTATGAAACCAGCTCAAGAAAAGATAGAAAAGATAGATCAACGCCTTAGAATTCAGCCTCTTCGAGGGGGCAACCTCCTTTACATTACATAAATGAACAATTCTTGGATGATACAAATGACAAAACCTCCTTTCTATATATAGGAGTCTAAGGAGTCACAATATAACCCAACCGACCTAACAATAATAATATAAAGCCACAAAAATACAATAGAGGGATTCTATGGGGCACAGTAATAACAATATGGGGGCAATAGGGCACAACAATATAAATAAGGGGTACAACTACCATAGTAATGGGGTAATCACTAGTATTATAGGGACCCAACACTAAACCTCAAGAACAAGAAGAAAGATAAAAAGAAGAAGAATCTCATGGCTGCATATTCGAGCAAGCAAGTTGAAAGAAACTTGGACATGGATGAGAAGGTTGTATGTACGTTTGGGTAGAAGGAGGTGAATATGATTAGCCTTCAACAACAAGAAGAGATAGAAATGACCAAACTCTTCCATATAAAGATACAGATCAAGAAGACGAATATTGATGCTCTGTTTCACTCAAGATCGCAGACAAATCTCATTACAATAAATATGGTCAAGAAGTTGGCGCTAGAATTTCTTGATCATCTAAGCCAATATCCACTGGGATGGGTAAATAAGGATTCAGAGTTGAAGGTAACAAAATGGTGTAAAATTATATTTTCTATCAATGTTGATTTTATTGATTAAGTAGATATAGATGTGGTTCCCCTTAATATATGTGGATTCGTGTTTGGGAGTCCATACATGTACATGAACGATGCAATATTCATGAGGAGAGCTAACCAGTACCATCTTGTTAATGATGGAAAATCGTTCATCATCAATGCACACAAAGGCAAGTTGAAAATTTCACTAGTAAGTACCAACCAAGTCAAGAAATTGATCAGTTCCAGTAAGAATTGTGTTTTATTATTCTTAAGAGAAATTCATTCTAAAGAGGAGTCAATAAGAGGCAAGGCATCCCTAGAGGGGTGTAATAAGAAATAGAAAAAATAATTGGAGTATTTTCCATAGGCATATGGGGATGTGTTTCGAGAGCCTAAATGGTTACCACCTAAGAGAGAAGTGGAGAATGAAATCCAGCTATTGTCAAACTCCCCATTACCAAATATTTGGTTGTATAGGTAGTTTTTTATACAAGCAAGTTGAAGAAACAGTTCCAGTGGCTACTAGAACAGGGTTTCATTTGAATTAGTACATTGCCATCTGAGTCACCCATCATCATTATGCCAAAGAAGAACGGGACTTGGCAGATGTGTATAGATTACAGGGCATTCACCAAAATCACACTCAATAAAATATAACCCCTACCCAGGATAAATGATGTGTTGAATTAGTTGTATCAGGAAAAATACTTCACCAAGATGGACTTGAAGTTTGGATATCACAAGGCCCGAGATTAAAAGAAGATACCTAGAAAATCACTTTCCAAACTAGGCAAGGTTTGTATTAGTGGTTAGTCATTCCATTTGGCCTATGTAATTCACTAGCTACATTTATGAGATTAATGAATTATGTACTATTCCATTTTATAGATTCACTTGTTATTGTCTATTGGGATGATATACTAGTATATAGTTCTACCTAGGAGGAACATATTTCACATTTGACACATGTGCTAGAAACATTGAAGAAGCACTAACTACTAGCAAATCTTAAGAAGTGTGATTTTGTGCAGCAGTCCTTTGTGAATTTGGGGTATGTGATTGGTGGAGGAAAGATGAGGATAGATCCTACCAAGATGGAGGCTAGCATGAAGTGGTCTTTGCCTAATAATTTTTATGAGGTCTGGAGTTTCATTGGGGAAGCAGAGTACTTAACGAAATTTATAGCCTTATTTTTAGCAATAGCAGTGCCACTCCATGCCATAAAAGAAATTGTGAAGATTTTCAGTGGGAAAAAGGTTAGTAGAGCACTTTCAAGGAGTTAAAGAAGAATATTAGTCAAGCACCACTTTTGGCATTACCAAACTTGTAGCGGTCCTTTGAAGTGGAGACAGATGTGAGTGGGTATGTTATGGGAGCCATCTTAATGTAGGGAGGAAGGATTGTATGCTACCATTTTGAAGTATTTCATGGCGTAGTCCTTAACTACCCTACCTAAGATAAGGAGATCTATGTCATTGTGCAAGTGGTGAAGAAGCAGAAGCACTATTTGATGAGAAAGGAGACAATAATATACATAGATCACTAGCCATTACAGTACTTGCAGGTCCAGAGTAAACTACAATAGACCAAGCAATACGAGTGGATGTGGTTTTTACAACAGTTTCATTTGATGATCAAGTATAAGAAGGGTAGCACAAACAATTTTGTCAACATGCTTTCAAGGCCACCCACATCAAAGATCATAGCCTTTGGGACAGTGATGCACATGGATCCATTCACCCATGATGTATACAGAGAGTCATATTGAGAGGATGAGGACTTCAAGGAGGTGTATCAACATTTGCAGAGTTAGAGTCATGTGCACGATGGTGGCAACGCCATTGACTACCATCTCCAGGACCAGTTCCTCTACAATTTGGATCATTTATGTGTTCCTAAAGGTGAGCGATAGCAGCTGATTAGAGAGTCTTACACCTCCAAGTTTGCAAGGCACTTTAGTGAAGGGAAGACCATGGTTAACTTGCATAGGTATGTGTATTGGCCCAAGATGCAAGAGTAGGTAGCTCGGTTCATAAGAGGATTCATTCGTTGTTGTAACAACAAGCCTAGAAACATGAAATAGGGTCTATATCATCCCTTAAGTATACCTACTCATCCTTGGGAAAGGATTTCGATGGCCTTTGTGGGAGGTTTATCGACAAATAGGAACAGACTTGACTACCTGTTTGTGGTGGTTGAGAGGTTCAACAAGATGTGTGTTCTGATGCCCTGTAAATGGCCATCAGATGGCAGCAAGTAGAAAACTTGTTCTTTGGGAAAGTATAGGTGCACTTTGGGATACCAAGGAGCATCATTTCTGACAGGGATGTCAGATTTCTCACTGTATTTTGGACTACATTATGGGAGAAGATGGGCACAAAGTTGAAGATATCTTCAACATTATATCCACATATAAATGGGCAGATAGAGGTAGTCAATTAGAATTTGGTGCAGTGTTTGAGGGGATACAACTAGAAGCATCCAAAGACATGGGATGAATATCTGATATATATACAACATTCTTACAACAGAGCAGTCCAAAATTCTACATAAAGGTCCCGATTTGAGTCTTGTTTTGGATATTTTCCACCTTCACCTATGGATATTTCATATGGGAAATAAGGAAGATTGAGTGAATATATTGTAGGAGATGATTTGAGGTCTGAAAAATTTACAAAGAAGACCAGATAGATCCATCTACAACAAAAAGAAACACTGCAAAAGTCGCACGAGAAGTGTAAGGCTAGGCGTGATCAGCACAGAACAATGAAATTGTTCTGGGTGGGAGACAGAGTATGGCTATATTTGATTCGGACTTATGCAGGAACGCAAAAAAATACATAAATACCCATATACACAGAGATGCAGCATAAATAAAACTTCATTTGATTAATAACAAAGAACTGAAATATGCTTACATGCAGAAATAAAAATAAACTAGCTTCGATGATACTTGCTTATCTCTGAGAGGAGATGTGGTGGCTACATGCCTCTACAATGTGTTACAATGACTCTAAAAGGCCTATTTATTATTAATAAACAATGGAAACCCATAAACATCCAAAAACCTAACCCTAGGAGATGAAGTGCCAAAACAGTGGGCCCTATTTGGGTAAATCGGTACATCAACTTCTTGGGGTTGTAATTTTTGCCTGTGATCTTTGTTTGGCTATCATAATAACACTTTCCAAAGATATAAAATATGATTTTGAAAAAAATAACTAGGCAACATTAGGGCTTTTTTGGTCTCTCTATTTTCGCTAAGAACATCTTTTAGTCCCTCAAAACTACTGTGGAAGTTTAGGACCCGAAAATCTGCCAAAAATAGTAAGTTGTGCTACAATTATGGGAACTAAAAAGAAGCAACGATGGGTGTCCAAGTGGAAAAGGCGGGTGGCCACCAATATCCACCTGGATCAATCCTCCCCCCTTAGGAAGCAATGATGCCCATTGTGATGGGTGCCTCAATGATATGGGGAAACTTCTGCTGAACTCGATCCCTTGTGAGCCACTTTCCTTGGTGCAGGATTTGGCTAGCTTTGACAACTTGATATAGTTGGATCTTCTGCTATTGAGTGTTATTTATTTCTGTGTCAATGATCCGATCAATTTTTACTTGTTCCCTATAGTCTGGGTTTAACTCTATTGGTGTGAGTTGTTTTGCAATGTCTGATGTGTCCAGTAATGGTGGAAAGTATAGTCGAAGGTGGTTCACATTGAACATTGGGTGCAAGCCAAGGAATGGTGGAATGCTAAGCTTGAAAGCATTGTCCCCTATAGCCTTAGTGATGATGTAAGTCCCATATTGGAGTGGGCGAAGCTTGCGGGGAGGTCCAGTGAGGTGCTCCTTCTGCAAATGTAATCAAACTTTGTCACCCACATAGAACTTTTGTGGCATCCAATGTTGATCATGATGCTGCTTTTACTTAGCATTGGCTCTATCCAATATCTCATGGACTTGCTAACAAATGTGGTGAATGCACTCAATGAAACTGTCAACCTTGTTAGCTTCAAACTAGACATTAGCTAAATCTTCCTGGGTTAATGCAAATGGTATGGCCACATAAATGCCACATATTGGTTGGAATCCGAAACCCACCTTAAAGGGGTTGTGGCCAATTGAGCTATGGAGAGCTTTGTTGTAGATGTTTTGGACATATGGGAGGCTTTCATCCCAAGTGAATGGATACTTCGAGTTGTACGTATGCAGAATGTGTATGATCATCTTGTTGATGACCTCAGTTTGGCTATTAGTTTGGGACTGGAAATTCGTGGACTTTAGAGTTTGGTAACTAGATACTTGAAAAAATGTACTTATGAACCTACCATCCCAATATGAGATAATGGACTGTAAGATCCCAAAATTTACCCTCACTCATTCAATGAATAGCTTAGCAGTGGATTTTGCTATGATACTCTTCTAATAGGCCGCCATAATGGCCATCTTAAAGAATCTATCAACGACCATGAAAACACAGTCATTACGATACTTAGTGATAAGAAGGCCTGATATATAATCCATGGAGATGGATTCTCAAGGTTGAATAAGAGTAGGAAGAGGAGTATATAGGCCTTGCTTCTTGATGGTCACTTTGGCAATGGTGTAGGCAATGCAAGATCTAATGTACTTCCCAACATCTTGTTGAAGGTTCAGCCAATAAAAATACTTATGTAACACTAACCCTATTTTATTTACCCCGAAATGTTGAGCGACCTGTTTATAGTGTGCATCCTGAATCACCTTGCCACACTCTCTTAAAGGAACACAGATGTGTTCCAGGTGGCATAAGAGTGCATCCTGGAGGTGAGAATTTTGAACTTGCTTACGTTTCAGGAGTGTTTGGTATGTGCTACCGAATTTTGGATCGTTCTTGTAAAGATGAAGCTACCTCGCAGTCTCATGCCCACAAGATTCGAGCACAGTGGTCGGCGCCAGGACTAATGGTCGACTGAGGTAGTCTCTAACATTTTTTGTGTTTCCCTTCTTGAACTTAATATTCAAATGGAATTGTTGTGGTTATGCGGACCATTTCTAATGGTGGTCATTCTATAACTTCCTTTGTGTCTGTATGAACTATATGGGTCATTGGTCTTTGTGGATGACCGTTCCCTCCCCCAAAATGTAATGCTTCCATTGTCAATAGGCCTACATAATGGAATACATCTCTTTGTCATAGGTGGGATACTTTTGAACAATGTTTGAAAGTGTGTCATTGTGATATTCCACTAGATGCCTCTAATGAGTAAGAAATGCACCAACTCCATAGTCGAAGGCATTTGTCTCAATCTCAAATGGTTGTTGTAGGTCTGGTGATGTGAGCACTGGTGAAAATCAAAGGTGATGATTTAAAGTGGAAAATGCCTTCTATTGGGATTTAGAGAAAAATAACTTTGCTTTTTCTCTTCGCTTGGTGACTTGACTTAAATGCCAAGTGATATGAGAGAACCCCAACATGAACCTACGATAGAAATTAGAAAGACCCAAGAAGTTATGGAGCTATGTTAGAGTGGTTTGGGTTTGCCATTCCTGAATGTCTTATATCTTTGATGGGTCCAAATGTACACCCTGCTCATCAATGATGTGCCACAGATATTGAATCTGGGTCATGCCTAAAGTTCATTTTTCCAAATTAGCACACATCTTGTGTTGTCGAAGGGTTTTAAGCACCTGTCAAATATGTTGGAGGTTCCCTTCCAAACTATAGTTGAAGACCAATATGTCATCTAAGTACACCACCATGAATTAATTGGTGAAGGGTCACAAGGTGTCTTCCATCAATCTCATGAAGGTTGCAGGGGCATTCGTTAAGCCGAAAGGAATGACCAACCATTCAAAAATTTCCTCCTTGGATTTGAAGGCACTCTTCCACACATCGAAGGGTATAGGCACGTGGTGATAACTAGACTTCAATTCAATGTTTTTGAACTATTTTCCCCACTTGAGCTGGTCTAGAAGTTTATCAAACTGTGGGATTGGATACCTACTCCTAACAGTGATCTTATTTAGCTCCTGATAGGTAATACAAAGTCTCCAGGTCCCATCATTCTTTTGTACCAATGCAATCAAGCTCCCACAAGGTGATGCATTTGGCCCAATGTGCCCTTTCTAAAACAACTCTTGAATCTACCTCTTGATCTCATCATTCTTTAGAAAATAACATCGATAGATCGGTCCATTGGGTAGCGGTGTACCCGGGGTCAGATCGATGGAGTGATTAACCTGATAGTGTATATTTACCTCTTTAGGTGAGGTAGAAATATCCTTGTACTCCTCCATGACCTTGTTCATCTGTTGTTCTTGTGCAAAGGAGGCCTATCTGGAAGCTATTGCCGGAACATTCCTCTTTCCCTAATGGTGAATCATGAGGAAAAATTTTTCCTGGTCTAGGAAATGATGTTACTACGTTGCTTTGCAGTGATCAAAGAGATGGTGATAGGTGGGACTACCTCCGATATCCTATACAAATTATCGCCCAAAGTAATAATCACAAAGCGATGGGGAAACTAATTCAAAAAATGTTGCTTCCATAGGTATGGTTTTCCTAATTATACATCATAAAGTTCAATAGGAGAAACATCACATAGTTCCTCATCCATGAAGGACTTTATGTTGTAGGGAAGGTGAAATTATTGGTTGATGTGGAGTTCTCATCCTTGGTGAAGTCACTTGATGGTGTGCCACTGTGAATTTGATGTAGTCATTAGGCCCAACCACCTCACGACCTCTACTGAAATGAGGTTCCTTTTTATCCTCCTGTTGAAAATGAACTACAACGGTGAACCCTTCACCCAAAATTGTGAGTGGAAGATCCATTTCCCCTCCTCTGGATCTTCAGGTTCATTCTTTTATATCTTAGTGGTGGCGAAGGTGGCACTATGCTCAATATCAATGATATACTTCCATTTGTCATTCCCCTTGTCATTTTCTGACCCAAAGTCAGAACTTTTATCTGATTCAGAAGCCTTCAACTTGGCCACAAGTGACCTCTTGGCCTAAAACTCATTTATGTTGTGAGTGGAGCTTCGATGCAACTCACACCATTTTCTCATATCATTGTTTGTCTTCGTGGTGTTGTTATTTTCTTATAGCTTTGGAAAGTTGTCCTAGGATGTCTTGCCTTGGATTTGTCCTTTTCTCTATGGTTTGGGGGCACATTTTCCTTTCTTCAAATTTGCATATCCAAAGTATCGCTTCTTCTGTTTAAACTTATCCTCAATCTTGATAGCGTATCGGTATGTCGTGCTGAGCGAGGAGATGTCCAGGAGCTCCATCTTGTCCAGGATGTACTTTTGTAGATAGTCATGGTATTTGAATACCAAATTCTTATCAGAATCCTTGATACCCAACTTCATTTGAAGGGTATGGAAAATGTTTTTTAAAATTCAGCACATCTTGGTCCTTCCCTTCCATAGCATGGTCCACTTTATGTATTTATCTTCATAGCTCCTAACAAGGTAATATTGTTCCTTGATGGTGTCTTGGAAAGAATTCCAAGTGGATGTGGCTTAAAATAGTGAGGATTCTCTCTCATCCTTTTGTTCAGTGTAGGTTTCCTAGTAATCCTTGATGTGTGGGGCGGCTTTGGGAAGTACAAAAGTAATATTTTCCCAATTGGAAAAGTCATGAACTAAAAAATATCCTTCCACCAGATTTAACCATTTATCTACTATGTCTGGATCTATATAGCTCTCAAATATGGAAATATCAAAGTTAACTTGTACCAAAAAGGAGTGGTGCCTCTAAAGTGACTATTGAATGAAGATGTGTCACCTTTGGGTAGTCATCGAAGGATCTAGGCAAATTTATCCATCATCGCATTCCTCTATCACTCGAGGGCTACCTCGAGTAGTATTTTAAAAGGATCTCCTACCCCCTTTTCTTTCTTTTCTTCCACCATGCGAGGTCATCAGGTTTTGTGAGGTTGGCCTTGCAAAGTTTCAACAGTTAGATGAAGCCCTAACTCCTTATACCCTGACCCTGTTGGGGACATACAAAGAAAAATGGAGAAAGAGCAGATCATTTTGATACCATTGGTTGTACTTATACAAGAATGAAAAAAATACAGAAATACGCATATACATAGAGATGCATTATAAATAAAACATCATTTCATTAATAAAAAGAACTAAAATATGCTTACATACATAAATAAAAATAAGCTAGCTCGAGTGATGGTAGCTTAGCTCTGAGAAGAGTTCCGGTGGCTACATGCCTCTGAACTGTGTTACAAGTCTCAAAGGCCTATTTATTATTGAGGAATAATGGAAAACCCAAACATCCAAAAATCTAACCCTAGGAGATGAAGGCCAAAAACTGTGGGCCTTGTTTGGGTAAATTGGTACATCAACCTCGCGGGGTCGTAACTTTGGCATAATATCTCTATTTGGCTATCATAATACCTCATTTTGAACATCTCGAAGAGGAGGCTAAAAATAAATTACTAAACCATTTCAGGAATTTTCTGGTGTCTTTGTTTTCCCTTAAAACATCTTTTAGTCCCTCGAAATGGATTTGAAAGTTTAGGACCCAAAAAACTACCAAAAATAGTAAGATGTGTTACAATTAAGAAAATTGAAAAGAAACAATGGTGGGGACCCAAGTGAAATAGGTGGGTGGCCACCAATATCCACCTGGATCAACGGTTGAAAAAAGAGAGGTTGTAGGGCCTAGTAAGAAAATCAAGGCTCTGAAGTATGGTACCTTTAATATAATGGAAAAAGTGCGTGATAATGCCTACCAAATCAGTTTACCACTATATATGTGCACTTACTCAATTGTGAATGTAGAGAATTTGAAACTCTATGAGCCTTCCATGATAGATCAGGAAGAGGAACAGGTTGTACTTTCTGTAGAGATTTAGCACCGGATGCTCAAGAAAAGTTGACAGAAGACACAATTTTATAGAAGATGTCCATAGCTACAAGACACGGGCAACATGGCATTTGGAAGATTGAGTTGAAGGGACAGCTTCCAAGAAAAGCTAAGTTGTACACCGGATAGAAGGTGGAGGACAATTTTCCTCAGCTCATTAAGTAAAATATTTTGGGGACCAAAAGCCTCCCAAAATGGGGAGGTATGATCCATATTGGTTCACTAGAAATAATTTCATCCATATTGATACATCCATAGTGGAAAAAGTGGAGGAATCAAGTCATGGGATCATTTTTACTAGCGGGACCCAGTTTGATGAGACGGGGTTCGAAACCTTCCAAGAGAATTTTGAGGCAGCAAACGACATTTTTTGGGGCTAAAAAATTTGTTCTTTATTTTTTTTAGCACCACACCTTTTCATGTTGTTTTACACACAAGGATATTTCCAACGGTGTGAGAATCACGCCAATCAGAGTCCCTATGCAAAAGTTATGCTACTACGAAGTTGACCTTCATGTTTTCACACCTATAATTTGGGAGGATGCCATGTCAATCCCAATTATTCATGAAAAATGGTCTAGCCACATGATTATTATTTAAAAGACTCTAGAATATTCTACATTTTAACTCTAGTTAAGTGTTGATGTAGTCAAAGTTAACCACTAGGAGGCTATTAGGTTGTGTTATAACTGGGCCACTAGGAGCAAGAGGAATTCCATTCTTTCAAGAGAATTTTGTTCCATAGTTGACCAAATATACCAGCAGAGGTAGGAGGTAGAGAAAAAAGAGATTAGTTTTGCACTGTAGCATCCCACGGGCAACATGCATTAGCTCTTTGTACCTGCAACCTTATTTTCTACACAGGGAAAGAGAGAGAAGAAACTTCACGTTCCAGTTGGGGTTTCTCCCGAAAGGGTTTCCCAGAGCATATCTTGTGTCTTTTGTGTGTGTTAGAGAGAGGTCTTATTATGTTTTTTTCTACTTTTCTTCATAATTTCCATTAGCATGAATGAATTAATTATAGTTAAATTTACAAATCTAGAGTTTTAATAAAACTGTAATAGTGTAGAAGTTCAGAATTTCTGTATATTATTATTAGATATTGTGGAGAACTGTCTAGTAGAATATCCACGACAGTTTAAATATCAGAATAATTTTCTTAAATGAATTAAATATATATTATAATTTCTTCATGGTTTCCTCTATATATTTTAGTTTTTTCTCTATGGATACATGTCGTTTTTCAAGCGTTGGTTATAGGGGTTTGTACTGTTCTCATATGGTATTTAAATATCTGGTTTTAGTCTATTTATTTATAGAAATTATAATAATAGTTTCATATGTGCAATTGTTTATACAAATGTTTACCATTTATCCACCAATCTAGTTCAGTTCTAGGATTGCAACCAGGTGGCTGGTGAATTTCGGCTTTTCCACGGAGCTAAAATGAACTATAATAACCGGATATTAATTTTTTTCCTTGAGCCCTCTCAGAACTGAACTCCTTCTCTGGATTATATTCTCACTTCTTAACATTAAATTATTAGTTAATTAGTTTGTGAATCAATTGTTCCAGTGCCAAAATAGTTAACCATTTTTTTTCTTATTCCAACAAGAGTTAGTTCGTTAACAACTTCTTTACAAATCAAAAGAATTTTATCCCTGGTAACCATAGATCTACTTTTAATTCTTTATTTTCTATTATATTTAAGAAAAATATACAAACTAGTTTACCCAGTTTTAACGGTGATGGAAATTTGTCAACCAAGGGGGTCTCCTCAATGTGAAGTCCCAATAAGACCTCACATCATTTGGAATATGAGCCCCATCCAAGATATCAACCTAGATGCCATGTATTCTTATAGTTTTTCATAGGCTACAAATCATAGCATAAGAGAGTTATGCACAATTAATCTCATACCAACAAGTGAGTATGCCTAGTGAGTGCTCGGTTGTATGTGTGTCAAGATTATTCTAATGCATAGGGAGAGGAAAGTGAGCCTCTAGGAGAGAGGTAATAGTACCACCCTAGTAGAGACACACACACAAAAAATATTCGTCTAACATCTTCTGGAATATCCACAAAGACACGATGATTATTGCAACTAATATAGGAAAGAAAGATATGTCTAACATCTGGTAGAATAGTCCACAAGGATTTGATAGTTATAGAAACCATTGTAGCGTATTATCAATATGATAAGTACTAAAATAACTGAAATTGTTCAACTAATTTAGCACAAATGAAAGAAAACATGAATTACAAGCATCCATAGAATAGTATTACAAATATTCATAATTAGTGGAGAAGAACATGCTGACCATGTTGCTTATGATATTAAGTAAAATTCCTAAGACACATGTATACAATGAACCCCACTAGCTCCAATACTAGAGCATTGGAGCCACTCCTTGCTCCCTAAAAGTACTAACTTGTCTCTCTAATGCCTTGTGGGAGAAGCCAAGGTGAAAATTCCTTTGCTCTTAAAATGAGGGTGTATATATAACCAATGTGGTGATGCTTCACCTTCCTTGTGACTCTTTGACTACACTCTTAATTGTTTAAGTTCTTATGAATTTTCAACTTTACATGAATCTTCATCTTTTGTGCATGTCCTTTATACTTACAATTTAAAATACATTTTGAATAAGAATTTACATGATCCACAATAATGATGTGGCATAGGACAACTCATGACATGACATGACATGAAACTGCTGACATGGACTACTTGATGACATGGCAATGTCAAGCCACTTCTACTACTACTTGATACATGTCTTCTTAAGGATGCTATTTCCTCCACCTCCTTATGGCTTAGAGGTAAGGAGTCTTCAATGATATCAAGTCTTGAGTTATGGTCGCAAATTAGTGTCCCTTTGTCTTCTCCTGATTGATCAACTTACATAATCAACTACAGAGATGTCTTTCAACATGTTTCCCTTCTACATCTTGCTCTTCATCATCCTCTCATGCTGTGATAAACTACCTTCATTTGCAATTTACTCATGATGAGACGACATCATTCTAATAAACCCCTAGTCTAAGATGGTGCATGTTGAACCACTAACAAAGTTGGAACTGGGTGGCAGACTTAGGGGGTGGCTCAATGACTATGAAATTGTGTCGCTCAGGTAGTCACTGGTGAAGCTTGAGCCTTGAGACTCTACAATGTGCGGTTTAGGATGGATTGGGCAGTCTGATTGCACAGTTTTGGGACTCAGTCAGTTAGGTTGAGGGGTTTTTCACTGTTTTAGCCAACTGCGTAATTTTGGGAGGCAGACCAAACCTTGTTATTGCATAATTATGTAGATCTAGAGCTCAAATCCTGATCTTGAGCTCAAATACTAATTCTCAGGGCCAAGGTCCAGGCGTTAGCACTGGCACTGCGTAGTGCACAGTCCTCAGAGGAAAGAATTGTACATTGAATATTTTCAAGGGGAAAGATTGTAGCTTGAAGATTGTAAATATGCAATGCATAGTTTAGGAAGGCCGAATGAGGCTAAGTTGCTAGGGAAATTTTAGAAATTTGACTAAGTGTGGGATCAGTGAGTTGATGTGAATAGTGATATGAATTAACTGTGATCACACACTTAGAACACTTGATGACACAACAACGTAGATCATCTATGGCACATGAACAACACATTTCCCTCAGTGCAACGACTTACGACAAGGGTGAGACTAAATATACACTTTGTGATGACCGTGAGGACACTTATAAGAGAATTCTTAGAACTTTGGGAATGAGTGTGACATATGTTTACATGGTAATATCAAATCATTCGCACAAAGATAGCCCCTTAAATCCACCAAAATAGGCTTCAATACACTGTGCGACACTTGACAGGTGAAAAGATGACATTTTCATGTTCTTGCAAAGGGTACCAAAATACTTCAACAAAACATATGAAATGGATCTTAATCTTTGAGATGACTATATACAAGACTACGGTAGGCTCTGAAATTTGCTGCAGGCCAAAATTTTGGAGGGTGTTGTAGTAGCGATAACACTTGGCCACACACTTGTAGAATTCTAGCGTCTCTGTCTCGGTTTAACTATTTTGTGTAGGGTCTCAGTTCTTTAGGGGGTATTGATTTATCATGCAGACAATTTGGCTTCCCCACTTACCCTTTGAATAAACATGGTCCCCTTTATGCTTTGATCATTTGAACACAAGCATAAGATTCAGAAACATCGCAATGTTTCGAATAAAAAATGGTAATGGAGTTCCTAAGCTTTAGATTTTCATAGCATAGTTTTTCATCTTCGATGTTGCTCTGCTGCCAACAGGGCTCGACAGTACCCTTGTAGAGTCATTAGATTAACACAAACATTGCTCCCCTACCAGCAAGACTAGAAAATACCTCGACGGATTTGCTTGCTTCACCTCTCTATGAAGGAAGCCTTTATCATCTTTCACCTTTATTTATATATTGTGTATTCACACTTAATTTTATGGAAGGAAGAGGGATCCTGACTTATTGAGAGTATGAAAGTTTGTTCCTTCGTAGAAGCTTATAGATATGTTTTATTTAGGTTTGTTTGTTTATATTTTCCCTCTTTTCCTCATCTACTGATTAGATATGCGTTAGAACACCAAAACATAAGAACCAAGTGTGGTGTAACATTTCCAGAATAGAAACAAGGATCATGGTTCGACGAAGACTCTCTTGACAAACAAATCCTATTTTCCATCATAACTTCATTGACCAAACGATGTAACCAACACAGAGAAGGAGGATTGTAGGTTAGCCAAATTTTGTAGTCTCATAAGACACTTTTTAATTTTCCTACATTGACTTTTGAGCCAACATAACATCTTCGTGAAAGGTCTTATAAAATAAAGGAAAATACAACACACAAAAAGGAAAAAAACCAAAAGACAAAATAGAAGGAGGTTAACTGAAAAGGCGATAAGAAAACACAAGACAAACTAGAGAAAATGAATGCAGGATGGATGTGTAGGTAAACTAATATGCAACTAGACCTACTCCTAACATAAACATCCAAAGGTCAGGATTAGGCTTAATGAAATTTCCAATTAAGACTCTTCTGAACTACATTCACAAAGATATAAGTAATTAGAAATAATATAAAGAAATGTGCAAGAGAACAAATAATAACTTGAATAACTTGCACAAACTTTTGAAGGTCTTTCATGTTAGCAGAAAGATATGCCATAGCCACTACTTCTAACCAATTCTCATTCTTAATTTTTTTATGAAAACCATCATTCAAAAAACCCCAGAAGCTTCTTATGAATTTGTGTTCAAATACACTGAACTCCTTAGCAATCATGTGGAAAGATTTAGACTTTTTATTTGTGAATTATCTTTCCAAGTAATATTTATCTAAATATTCATCGATTGGATCATGAAATTCATGACAATCCTCTTGAAAACCATGAAATATTTGAAAATATGAATTTTCAATTAAAGGCATGAGATTATGATAAGAATCTCATGAGGGGAAATAGATCTGATCATATTCAGAAGACATGTCAAGATGGTGAGGATTTTACATAACCATCAATGAGTGAGATGTTAAACCAAAAAGATCAAAGGGTGTAAAATAATTTTCATTGGTTGAGTTGATGGGAAAATAGTAAGTTGAACGAGAGTCGTCATAGAAAAAATCATGATCAGGCAGAGTTATTAAAGCATCAGATTCCCAGTTTGTAATTACCAAAGATAAATAAACATGAAAAGTTTCACAAATGTTATGCATAATAGAATCATGTTCATCGCATGATGAGTGTAATAGACCATTTTCTTGTAACTGGTTACACACTACTTTAGCATTATAATCTTCAAAATAAGTAAAAAGGAATGCTAGTAGAGTAAACACATGAAACCAACTAGGGTAAAACGAATGAAGAAGAATTTGATTCATCAAAGAATCCATGCATTCACTACCACTCATGAGGATTTTAAGTATGATGAAGAAAAATATTAGCATTAGAATATTCACAGGAAGGATCAAGAGCTTATTATTTACAAAAGTATGTGATAGGCATGAATTCAATGGCCAAAGATAATCTTTAGAATAATAAGCTTCACAATTCCATGCTTTTGTGAGAGACACGCTCTCCAAACCTAATCTAAGAGCAAAAGTTTTGGATGGAGTTGAATCAACTAAAATTGGAACTTGAATCTAATCAATAACTGAATCTTAAAAGTTTGAAATATTATATATTCACTACCAAACATACCTCAAGAAGGAATTGGTATGGAGTAAAACTAGACAGAAAGAAGAATTTTGCGAGCAAAACCAGAGATAACTCATTTTGGGGGTCTTACTAGAGTTGGGAGGTCTTGACATAACCGTCAAAGGAAGCTGATGTGCCTCAACTCCCTCAAAAGTCTTGAAACCTTCAATAATTGTAAAATCACATTTTTAATATTGAACGAGATCATGAATTAGATCGCAAGTCTAGAGATGTATGAATCAGAGAAATTTCATGAGCAAGATGAATTGAAGAGTTGTCTTCATGCAACACAAGAGATGATATGGGATGGAAAGGATACTCAATGATCTGATTATTTTTTCTTTCATCCTTGACAACTTCACTATCTTGTGTCAATTGAGAAGTGACCACATTCAATGAAGAACTTGAAAGCACAAGGGAGAGTTGGATGAAGAGGAAGTTTTGATAAGAATATTTTCTTGAGGTAGATCAGATCCCAAATCTAATTCTTCCATTTCAACATCTTCTGGAGGAACCAAAAAATTGATTGGTGCACTTGGACATTTGTTATCGCATATGTTAACATAATCATCATGATCATGAGAATGATTGTTTTGCAAGGCTAGAGATCTGAACAAATTTATTTCATTTGATTCACTAACAAGATTAGAAGATTCAAAATCATCCAAGAATGTAAGAGAATCATCTTAACATGGAGGACATTGAAGGAGAGAAGAAATAATGATCGAATCTTCACCTTTTTTCTCCTCTACCTGCGTAATGTGACTATCTCGAACCCAATCACAATTTGGGCTAGCAACTTGAAAATTAAGAGAGTGTTAAAACTATCTGGTGGCACAAAATCATTATGTGAATCATGGTATAAAGGGTCATGGCATGTAGATGATATAGGATGACAAAAAACCAAATCCGATTCAAGTGTAGAGATATGAATGTTGATACCATCTTGAGAAATTGAAAAATTGTCTTTCACCATAGGCGTTATGAGCCATTCTAAGATTTCTTCTATTGTATTTGAATCATGAAAAGTGGAAGGAGGATGAGAAGATGGATCAAGAATTTTATGTGAAAATTTCCCAACTTTAATATCATTGCACGAAGGCATCCTCATCAAAACTAGAAAAGGAAGAGGTCAAGGAGAAAATGGAGAAGTCAATTTGTCATATGAAATTAT
This sequence comes from Pinus taeda, assembly GCA_000404065.3. Lineage (NCBI taxonomy): Eukaryota > Viridiplantae > Streptophyta > Pinopsida > Pinales > Pinaceae > Pinus > Pinus taeda. The sequence goes on along the minus strand of APFE030127361.1, from coordinate 27,591 downwards.
GGGTTTCTCTTGATTTACAAGGGGTTGGGGAAGAAGAGAAATCAAGTTTTTTGGATTCAATGTACAAAGAAATATGAACCAAAAACTTAAAATTTTGTTTCAAGAAATCTCGATCCAAATATTCTTCACGAAGTTCATAACAAAGTTGAAGGAATCCATTTGAGAAATCCTCATCTAATTCATCACGCTCCATTCTAAGCTGATTGATTATTTTATAAACATCTAGGTTATCATACCTATCAAATTCTAAATGAAGCTCCTTGATGAGATGGTTAAGGGAATGAATAAAAGTAGGTGGTGGAGTGTGACACCGTCGGCTAACTCGACCTTCAAGGGTGAGGAAGAAAACAATACAAGCGACATATTCACAATCAATTTCATAATATTAATAAAAAATAAGAAAAAGAGATGGATACTTGACAAAGGATGTATCATCCTCACTATCAAAATTATGTTGAAAGAAGTCATGGAGAGACTCATTGGGGATTGAAATTTCACCAGGGGAAAAGTTAGAAAAAAAAACCTGAGTAGTATATTTTGAGTATGATCTATTTATGATAAGAGACTCAAAACACATTAAAAGGGGTTTAACTTTTCATTTGGCCCTCCTTGTAGAGCCATTTTGTTCATAGTGCTAGAAATCCATCAACCAAAGGGGTATCCTTGATGTGAAGTCCCAATTAGACCTCACACCATTTGGAATAGGAGCCCCATCGAGGATATTTTCCCAGCATCCATGTACTCTTATAGGTTTTCCTTGGCTACAAAACTCAACACAAGAGAATTATGCATAGGTAATCTTGGATCAGCAAGTGAGTATGCGTGGTGAGTGTTCAGTTGTATGTGTGTCAAGATTCTTCTACTATGGAGGGAGAGGAAAGTGAGCCTCTAGAAAATAGGTAGTATTACCACCCTGGTAGAGACACACACACATAAAATATTTGTCTAACATCCAGGGGAATAGTCCACAAAGATACGATTGTCATTACAACCATTATAAGAAAACATATTTGTCTAACATCCATCAGAATAGTCCAATAGGATGTCATAGTTATAGCAACCATTATAGTACATTATCAATATAATAAGTACTAAAATACCAGAAATAGTTCAACTACTTTAGCACAGATGAAAGAAAACGAATTACAAAGATCGATAGAATAGTCTTACAAATATTCATAATTAGTGCAAGAAGAACATGCTGGCAATGAGGCTTCTGATATTAAGTAAAAGTCCCAAGACACATGTATACAATGAACATCACTATCTCCAATAGTGGAGCATTGGAGCCACTCCTTGCTCTCCAAAATAACTATCTTGTCTCTCTAATGCCTTGCAAGAGGAGCCAAGGTGAAAAGTCCTTTTCTCATACAATGAGGGTGTATATATAACCAATGGGGCAATGCTTCGCATCCTTTGTGGCTCTTTTACTACCCTCATGACTATTTGGCTTCGTATAAATTTTCAACTTTATATGACTCTTCGTATTATGTACATTTCCTTTGGACTTCCACTTTACAATACATTTTGAATAATAAATTATGTGATCCCCAATAATGATGTGGCACACAAAAACTCATGACATGACTTGACATGACACTACTAACATGGACTACTTGATGACATGGAAATTTCAAGCCACTTCTACTGCTGCTTGCTAAATGTATTCTTGAGGATTCTCTTTCCTCCACCTCCTTATGGCTTAGTGGTAAGTTGGATTCAATGGTATCAAGTCTTGAGCTGTGGTCATAAACTGGTGTCCCTTTGTCTTCTCCTTATTGATCCTATTACATAGTCAACTACAAACATGTCTTTCAACATGTTTCCATTCTCTATATCCTTCTTCATAATCCTTTCATGGTGTGATAAATTACTTGCATCTGCAATTCACTCATGACAGGATGACATAAGTCCAATAAACCCCTAGACTAAGATGGTGCATGTTGGTCCACTGACTGAGCCAGAATCGGGTGGAAGGCTAACGGGAAGGTTCATTGACTGTGCAATTACATAGCTCACGAAGTTAGGGGTGAATATTGACCCTTGAGACTGCAGAGTTTAGGTTGGACTAGGCAGACTAATTGCATGGTTTTGGGACTCAGTGAGCTTGGATGAGTGGTTTTTCATCGTTTTAGCCAATTACACAGTTTTAGGAGGCAAAGAAAACCTAGTGATTGTGCAATTGCACAACTTAGGAGCTCAAGGGATGATATTGAAATTAGAGATTTCACAGTCCATAGTCGAGGTGAGGCTGGAGGCCTGGATTGCACAATTTTTGGGGCCAAGGTTCATGCTTGAGCACTGGAACTACATAGTCCACAATCTTGGGAGGTAGGAGCTATGCATTACATAGTGTTAAGGGGAAAGGATTTAGCTTGAGGGTTGGAGTTGTGCAATGCATATTTGAGGAAGATAGGATGAGGCTATGTTGCTAGGGAAAATTCTAAAATTTTGATATGTGTGGAATCAGTGAGCTGATGTGAATACCTATATGACTAGACTATGATCACACACTTATAACACTTAAAAAAACAACAATGCAGATCATCCATGACACATGAGCAACACATTTCCCTTAGTGCAACAACTTTGTGATGACTTACGACAATTGTGACACTAAACATACACATTATGATGACTCTGAAGACACTTTTGAGACAATGCTTACAACTTGGGGAATGAGTTCAACATATGTTTACATGGTATGATCAACTCATTCACAAAAGGATAAACCTTGAAACCACCAAAATAATATTTTACAAACTGTGCAACACTTGACATGTGAAAAGACGTCGTTTTGTTTCTTGCAAAAGAGACCAAAACACTTAAAGAAAACATATGGAATGGATTTTAATTTTTGCAACAACAATATACAAGACCAAGATATGCTTTGAAATTTGGTGTAGGACAAAATTTTGGAGGGTGTTGTAGCAGCGACAACACCCCATTTAATTACTATAACATCATCTTTAATTCTTTCTTGTTCATTCTAAGAAACACAATTATTCAACAAGGTATTCATAGCAGATCCATTCACAACCATATAATCATTATGGCATTACTCTACAAAGAGAAACATAATTATTCACAATACTTGTAACACTACCACTAGTATTCACTGCAAGTACTTATCCATTGTTGTATGCCTACTATCATTTCACAGGAAAGACTGCTCCACCCAACCATAAGAAAGGAAATTACATCATTTTCTCCCCCCAAGTTTTCTTATACTAGATAGTCATTTGTCAGTGACCCTAAGAGGGTTAGCTCATAGGCAATGGAAGTACACAAGGTCCAACTTGGAACTCATGAAAACATATACCTATCTTGAGGCTTCCACTCGCTCTCTGTCTAGCTGAAGAATACCTCAAGTGTATCGTCATGTGTCACCCTCACAACGTTTTGTGTAGGTTTCCTAATTCATCTAACTTTTCCCTGATGCATCTAGCTTCCTTCCATTTTGCTTGGTTTCCTTCCTTTAACTCTTTTTCCTTTTGAGATAATATTTTATCTCAAAGGAGGAAAAGGTAACTAACTCTTGACTATCTAGTAAAACAATTTCATCTAGGTTTATTTCCAGGGAATACCAATATTCTGTTATTTTTTTTCCTAAGATAAAAAATAAAAATAGACTTTAAATGTCAAAATTCCTCTTATGAATTTTAACTCTACCTATAATATTTTAAGTCTTTAAACAGTAAAAGTAAATACAATTAACTTTTTGGGTGAGTGTCATATTATTCCATGACCAGTCACACGCCCGAGGGGGTGCTAGCCCACTCCTTTAGTTGCACCAAGTGCAACAGTGGGCTCATTGGACGGCGCAACCCCCCTTTTGGGGGGTTTCAGGGGGGGCGTAGCCCCCTATACCGGATTCAAGGAAATACCCTAGGAATTTTTTTTGGACCCTATATTAGGTGGGCGGACCTACCTATGGCTTGTGCATGTGTTTCACACATGGTTTTAGGCATGATAGTTTTCTGGCCGTGGTATTTTGTGGAACCAGTCAAAGGAACTATGGTTATGTTCTAATCCAAGGTTAATGGATTCAAGTTTATGAATGCTTTAGCTTGTATATGTATGTATTGTAACATTGAAAGGAACATAATGAAAAATTAATCTAATAGTCTCGGTTTAGGCATACAGGGGAAAATCTCTGTGTATTTATGTTTTGTTTCTTGCCATTCTATAATTTATATTTTTAAGAGTTCGTTTGCAAGTAATTTATGTACATGGTTAAAACCTACATTTGGTAGCAGAGCTAGGCTTGGGCTTCAAGCAGACACCTTTGCTTCTTAGCAGTTTTGCTCAGGGCTATGGTATACCTTGTTCAATGGGAGATTTGTGAGATTGATTCTTGCTGTGAAAAAAAATGGCTAGAAATGGAAAGATAGAGATTAAGAAATATAAAGGTCAGATTTTTTATTTGTGGAAGCTCAAGATGGAGGATCTGCTATTGAATAAAGATCAGTGGATTGTAGTAGATCCAAGTACTAAACCAATGACAATATCAACAAAAGATTGGGCGAAGTTGGATCAGAAGGAAAAAATTACAATACAGTTGTGTATCTCAGATTCAGTATTGTTGAATGTGTTAGGCGAAGCTATTATGAAGGATTTGTGGGTAAAGCTAACGACTTTGTACCAATCAAAGTCTCTGGTGAACAAACTATTCCTGGAGAGAAAAAAAAAAAGAAAAACAAAAGAAACGCCTTTAGTATTGTGATAAGCCAGTTCTTATCTGTTGATATAAAAATTTCAGATAAAGACAAGTGCATGAGTTTTTTGTGTTCTCTACCAAATTCGTTGGATAGTTTGATTATTGAAATAGGTAGCAATACAACTAACTTGAAGTTTTCTGAAAAAATATCATCCTTGTTGTTATAGGAGATGAGACAAAAAGATATGGAGTCAGAATGGACATGCTTTGTCTATACAAGGGAAGTCCCAGAACAGAAACAAAAATAATTCCTCGTGTGGGAGATCTAAATCTAGAGGAAGATTTCATATTGAGGAAAACCTGTAAAGGTGTATTAGAAATGCAGAAAGGAAGGGTCATAGTGTCTATTTTAAATTAATTACTGACTGTGTTATTTATCTGGCCTTGTATGTGGATGATATGTTGCTAATTGGATATGACAAAGAAATTATCCAAGATTTGAAGACCTAATTGTCCTCCAAATTTGACATGAAGGATCTTCATTACGCAAACTATATTTTTGACTTGGAAATTAAATGAGATCGAGAAAAGAGGGAGCTTTGGTTAAACCAAAGGAAGTATGTCGAGACAATACTACAAAGGTTTAATATGCAGGATATTAAATGAGTGAAGGTTCCTATTCTCGTAGGTGTAAAGTTAGTTGTTGAACAATGTTCCAAGACACATGAAGATGTAGAGGACATGTCCCATGTTCCATATGCAAGTGCACTCGGTAGCCTAATGTATACAATGATATGTACTAAACTAGACATTTCACATGCAATGGAAGCATTGAGCAAGTTTATGTCAAAACCAGGGAAGGAGCATTGGACAACACTTAAGTGGGTATTCAGGTATTTGCATGGCACTAGTGATTATGGTCTATGCTACCAAGGAAGACCAGGATTGGATAGATTTTTTGGACATTCATGGCTTTGTTGATGCAGACTAGATTTGACATCTAGGTCGGAGAAGATCTACAAGTGGGTATGTGTTTAACATATTTGGAGATGAATTTAGTTGGATGAGAAAGAGACAGTATGTAGTGGAACTTTCAACCACAAAGGAAGAATACATGGAAAACACCCATGAAACAAAGGAAGCAATTTGGTTGCAGAGATTGTGTTCAAGTATGGGGTTAGTATAGTGAGCTATAGGGATATAATGTGATAGCCAAAGTGAAATTCTATTGGCAAAGAACCATGCTTATCATTAAAAGAAAAATCACATTGATGTTCATTATCACTTTGTGAGGGATATGGTTGAGGACAAAGAGGTGTTGCTGGTAAATGTGGATACTTTGAAGAATGTTGAAAATGCATTGATGAAGTTTGTGAGCATTGAGAAGTTCTCTTGGTATAGAGAAACAATGGGCATTGTAGGGTTGGACCAATTACTAAGCTCTCATGTGACCTCCTGTGTAGAAAAGAAAAAAAACAGGTGGGAGAATGTTAGGTGTGTGCTATATTCTTTCCACAATTAGTTGCATGCGTGGGGGTGTCACACGGGGGGTGAGAGCCCCCCATTTTCATTGCGTCGGGTGCAACAGGGGGTCACAGGGGGGTGCAACCCTTCTATCAGGGGTTTGAAGGAAGCAGTCGTCACCCTATACGGGGTGAGGGGCAACGACCTGCTATTTTTTTGTTGGGCCCTATATTAGGTGGGTGGACCTACCTATGGTTTTGTGCATGTGTTTCACACATGGTTTTAGGCATAATGGTTTTCTACCCATGGTATTTTGTGGTTTCGGTCAAGGGAACTACGACTATGTTCTAATCTAGGTTTAATGGATTGGGGTTTATGAATGCTTCAACATGTATAGATATGTATTATAAAATTCAATGGAATATAATGAAGAATGAGCCTCATAATCCCAGTTTTGGGATACGGGGGAAAATATTCGTGTATCTGTGTTGTGTTTCTTGCCATTTTATATTTTCTTTTTTTAAGAATTTGTTTGCAGGTAATTTTTGTACAGGGTTAGAAACCTACATAACTCAACATATATTCACAATAACTGAGAGTGTTACATGTTTATATAAAGTGGAAAATCAAAATTTTTTGTTAATATGTTGATTTGTCGATCTATTCATTATTCTTGGCAATTGCATATTAATAACGACTCTTTTTTTGCCACCATGAAAATTTAAAAACATAGTTAAATGCTAAGTTGCTATGCTCGAAATGGCATTTCCTTTTCTTAGCGGATTGTTAATTAACCGATAATTCCAAAGATTCATTTGACATCTAAGGAAGTAAATCATTACCTAATTTACCATTTAGATGCTCCAAATTATCCAATATCATTTGACATGAATATAGACTTGGGAGAAGGATCATGTGGGAATAGACATGTCATTTGGCAGAGGATCGAGGTTGTACATAAGTTGTTTATAATGTAGACAACACTTTTATTTTGTTTTAATTGGTCTATCTTGTGAGTGTTTTTTGAGCATGGTATGGGTGTGCCTCCTAATCAAACCTAAGTGATATTATAGAAATTGTGTTATTATTTTGATAATAATGGAAAAAATATTAAGTGGTGTTATCAGGAAATCTACTGTCCATTCAGAGCTTCTAGTCCCACTAAGACAGGTAGCTATCTTAGAAACAAACAAACTAAAGTTACTTGCGTTTTCCTTTATGAGAAGTAGATGAGAGAGAAATAGAGAGTACCAACCCCAGTCTTTTTCTTGGCTCCTTTCTTGTTTCCTCTCCCCTTTGACAGATCCTTGCCATTCCTTCCTCGCTTGTCCCGCTTCAAAGAACACCTATAGAGTCAAAGTAGCATAATACCATCAAAGCATAGAGATCTACAATCATAAACAATATAGGACCAGATATATATTGACCACACAAATGCATATATAAACACAGACATACAAGAATATGGAGGAAAACTCAAATAACTTTATTGATAGAAAGAGTAGAAGAGAGGATTACAACCCATTGATCTGACCCAACATCATCTTCCCAGCATGATAGCCCTTCTTCACCTCATGAAAAGCTTAGATCACCCAACACTATGATGTTCCACAAAGAAACCAACAGTACTTCCTTACAAAATACAAGATTCTAGTCTCTTGGATCTCTGGGATGAGGGATCCATATATAGATTTTTGCAGGTGGGTGAGTCAGCTTCTGGGATTTTTATTACTGTCCTCTCTTTGATATTTCTTGGTTCCACTTGGAGATTCATGATCTCTTACTCATACCTGGGAAAATTCAGAGAGGCAAGTGTCAAATGGGTAGTTTCTACAAGATTATTTGGGTTTCCACCTAGCCAACTGCCTCTGCCATTTTTTTGATCTCACTCATCGCACCCCATAGAAGGGATTTTCAGTATGCATCATACTTTTTGCATGTGGCAGGTGAGATGCATCACACCCTTAGCACTCAGAAGTCTGTATGGTCTAGTTTTGACTAGTTTTGAGCAGTTTTTCATGGAGAACTTCTGGGAGATGATGTAATCAGCTCACCTTTCTCCTTTAGGGTATGAAACAACACTTTTTGGGACTTAGAAGCCCTTGATTTATGGACATATGTGATTGGGGTTGTAGTACCCAAATATGTCTATAACAATTTCCCCCTAAAGCATGAGGTCCTAAATCTTTTTGATGTCGGGTGAATTGCTTTATCATGAGGACCTGAGGTTTTTCAAGTAGAAGGTGACTTGTAATAAGATACAAAAAAATACATTATCTTCATGATATTTTCATGATCTAGATGAGGCAGGCATTCCCATGCTCATATTTATAAATTCATTCTCATGTACATAGGACAAACAACCGTCTGTGTGGCAGACTGATGATTCTGGTAGAGCCATCATCCTTTGGCTTGGATGATTATCTGTGTAGCAATGATGTACATTTGATGTCTTTATTTTCTTGAATATATTGCAACCTGAATGGATGAAACTAGATTCGAGGTCTTCAAACTCGTTCAATCTTCGCTCGAAGTACAAGTCAATCCATGTGAAAAGATGTTCTAGGGTCGAACATGGAAAGACATCGCCTGATTACCATCCAATGATGTAAGTTGTTAACAGGCGTGGGAGGAATCACTGATACTGATGATGACCCTCAACGTATGACAGTACAATTCACTTGGTGTGAAAATGGGACTTGGCGTCGAACACCACCCAAAATCTTTCGATTGAAGGCCACTGATGTAAACCTATCACCAGAAGTGAGAAACTTGCCATTGAGGCATGCAAGCTTCAAAGTACTGAAAGGGTTGTTCCAAGGTCGAATTCTTGGATAATGAACTGATGTCGACAACAAGTGACCCATTGTAGGAGGGCATTAATGAATCCCACATCTATGACACAGAATGGAGCAAATGATTTTGTGGAGTTGAAAACAATCTGAAGATACAAGGATCATGGTGGTGGTCATGAAAGAATGAAGCGTGAAGGTATTGCAGCGGATGAGACACAAGCTGGGTTGGTGAATTCTCTGAGCGACTTCTCTTGAACATATCGACGACACTAAAATGGATTGGTAGAGTTAACCCAAAAAATGGATGGTACGGTGGACCAATGGTAATATGACCGGTGAACAGAATAACCCAACCCAACTCAATCATGGTGATGGAGCGAAAGTGTCATGTTCAAAAGTGACTTGCTACCAATAAAGTTTCTTCAAGTTTTCTTCCCAATTTTCCCCAGTCATTGCTGACCAGTACCTCTTTATTTTTGTCAAGCTTGAGGAGGATAACATATTCTTGTTCTATAATTTTCCCTTCGGGCAAACCTGTCGCTATCTTTTAACGAGCTTAGTGACAGTGAAACTCGCTCTTGTCTGCATGGACAAGTTTGTCGCTTTTTTTTTAACGAGTTTAACAACAGAGATAACTCAGTTCTTTTCAATTTTAGAGAGTCTGAAAAGAGATCGAAAGGAAACTCCAATATTCCTTTTTTGTAATTTAATCCCTTAAGTCCAAAAAAGTATAAAATAATACGAAAGGGATAAATTTTCGATAGTTTTAACGAGCCAAACAAGACAAACGCTCGATCTTTTCGTGTAATGATCCCTCAGGTCCAAAAATATTAAATTCTACAGGAGGGATGGCACTTCCAATCACTTTAACGAGCTGGAGTGGCCAATTGCTCGACAATCTTTTCATATTTTGTGAGTCAAGTGAAAAGAGCTTAAAGGAGACTCATTTTTTGAGGAACGAGTGATGTTTTTGGATAGCAACTGGTTTGAGGTAAGGTTTGGAACTTTTCAATCATGGTAGTGTAAAGAAGATGGCTAATAGAATCACTCGTCGTAGTTGTTCCTCAAAAGGGGTAAACAATCAAATGGAGGCATATGATCGGCTAAAATAGAGTGGAGGTGATGGTAAGAACACGACCAAGGCTAAAAAGCTTATGATAATGTCATCAGAATCGTTATTTACCGTAGGTGGGTTCATTTTTTAATGAGTTTAAACTCTGGTGGAACATATGCTCATTACTAGGTTTATTTTTTAATGAGCTTGAACTTCGTGTAAAACTGCTCGTGCTAGTCGCATAATAAGGATGTCTCATCAATAGATTCATTTTTCAGGGACCTTGCCCCATTCGAAACTTTGATCCGGATCCTTTCATTATGCAAGCTAGCTGTTTTAGTACTGGATTGAGTGATGATTTCCTTTAACTTATACCTTTATTTATTTTTCTTTCCTTTTTCAGGAAAGGATTATAGGTTCGAGTTGCTGTTGGCTTCGAGGGTATGAAAAAATGATTGCATTACCTTTGATGTCCATATTTGAACAAGGTTAATCTATCAACTCACCCAATTTTGAATTAAGTTAGGGATAGGGTTTCATTGTTATTTTATGAGTCATCCTTACTCAAAAAAAGTTATTTTCTTTTGGTTAGCAGACCCTAGGGTTAAACGTTTTATCACCTGTTTAGTTCTAGTTGGGGTTTAGTCTTGGTTCTGCTAACTAGGTTAGCCTTTGCATTTCTAAGGGAACTAGTTCTGTAATTAATGGACATATATTTTCTAATTTTTTACTCAATAGTGCATTGCACGCTCAGAATTTTCTATTATAGTTTTCCTAAGTTGTATTTATTTTAATACAGTTACTCCTCTTGATATATGTTGTTTTGATTTTCCTTTCTATTTAATTATGAATTTTTTTCTATTATGCATGTCGGGTATATCCCTATGTAATTTTTAACAAGAAATATAGGACATTCCTGTGTAATTTATGGCATGAAATACAAGAATAACAATCAATTTATTATATTCCTCAGGTGTGCTATATTCCCTTCCGTGATCACAAGTGTTGAGGGTTCCTTTGTAGATTTTATCGATGTTGGGGTTTCATTTCTTTAAGAAAACCCTACTGGGTCATGCTCACAACATAAATTTTATCGTCATTGTTAAATTAGTTATATGGGTCATACTGTCGGTTCGATCACAAAATTATGAATTCGTGTTGACATGTGTGTGTGTGTTGGCATCTCATCTTAAACAACTGATATTACTGTTATACTTAACTACGTTTAGAGATTATTTCAGTTCAAACAACACCATGTTCTCGAGTTGGCTTACATGAAAACTATGGTGGTATTATCTTGATTGTTAACTTAGTTTAGCATTTTGTACTCCTTGTTTATAGAGGCTCGCTAACTGACAACATTTAATTTGTAAATTATTTTATAGGAGGATTGTTTCCTCTTTTCTTATAAACTTTTTTTTATCTATCTAGAATTCTAGTTGATGTTGTGAATAGTTTTCTTGTCTTATGTGCTTACATTTTAATTCTGAATAATTTATTTACACACGGAATTCTAGCCTCCTTTGGTTAGTTTCTTTTAGGTAACAATTACATCAAATGCAAATAGAAACAATGTTCGATTCTTTGTTTATATATTTATATTACTAAAATAATGGTCACTCACTTTTATGGGTTCTGAGATATGATGGTTTTCCTTGGATTTTTCATTACAATAAGTTGAATTACACTTATTCACTATTCCATAGACAAATAGTAAACTGTGTAGTTTCTAAGAAGGTTCTCTTCCCTTGAATTTACAGTACTTTTGTTATTTTATGCTCATTACCTGAAAATGTCATGGCCTAGTGTTATTATAGTGCTAATGATTGGTAGAATCTATTTGTGTTGAGACCCATATGGAAACGTATGGAACTAACCATATGTAGGAATGTTACAAAAAGAATTTCAACATGCTAACTGGAACTAACCTTGGTTCATATAGTTCATAATAAAATCTTTCGATTGTTAACAATAATATCTTTTTCTAGTTTCATATCAACTTTCCTATTATTGATACAATTTCCATAAAATGGTTAGTTTACTATCTTTGGGCCACTGCTTAATCATTTTAAAAGGAAGTTTATTAATTCCATTGGCTAAATCATTTAATACATTAAATGGTAGAATATAACCATACGCAAGATTCAATAAAAATATAGCAACACAGCCAAACTATCTTTTGCATATAAGAAGTAAGTATCACAAATAACAAATCAATACTTATATTTTCTTGCTCTCTTACCAACGACAAGCCACTAGGTAAGGGAGTGCTCAAATGAACCTTTGAGAATAGTTATCATGTCCATTCTCCCCCTAAGTCAGTTTCTTCCTAGAACAGTTATTTGACAGAGATCACTGAGGTTTTTTTAGGGCATCAAGAGCTTACCAGTCCAACCCAAGAACTCAAAGCTACAACCTATATTAAGGATCCCACTAGCCACCCACAAACTTAGGGATACCCTAAATGGGAGTGTTTTTCCAACCTTCAACAACATCTTGTTTTAGGTTCTGAAGCTTGAAGCTTCTACTCCTCTCTTAGACCTCCTTCCACTGGTACCGATTATCCAAGGTTTCCTTAGGTTTTCTTCCCTCACACCCTCTTGCTCCCTTGTCCCAAATGAGATTTTTTATCTCTTGGGAGAGGAATAACTATCTAGTGAATGAAACTCTCGTTAGTAATTTTCCCATTAATTTTATGGATTTCCATAGCTTATATTATTCATTCAAAGAAATAAAATAACATTTATATTTTACTATCCATCATAGGCCTTTACATTGCACCACGGTTTTTACCAATTCATTTTGGTAACAAAACATTTACATCTTTATCGAGGAGTATTACATTTTAGGAATAGAACATATGAACCTATTAATAATGTTGTAAATTACAAATTCATTAGGTGAGAGATAAATATTTGTGATTAGAGGCTCATAAAATGAAATGAGATACTCAGAAAACATCAAAACTAATAAAATGGTAGAAATTATAAGAAAATTTTTGGAGATTTGTAATACTTAATTCATGTTCATAATGAAAACGCATTAATGGACTCCAATGTTCCAATTCATAATTCTCATAACCCCACCAAGAAAATGGAGAGTCCATTAGGGATCTCAAAATTTTAGATTTTGGTTGTATTCTTTAAGTTTTAACCTATTTCAAGATTTATTTCTTTTTTATTTTTACTATTTTTCAATTAATTTGATAGCTTTATAATTTATGTGTTCTGTAGAATATACTTTCTATGGAGTCAACAAATGGAAGTTATAAAACAATCTTTCATAAATTGAGCCATAAGAGTTCCAACGCACATTTCATGGTAGTATCTACACTCTGCAATTTTCTAAAACTTGTGTTTTTTTTACTTCCTTTTTAAAGTATATGTTTATGCTCCCTATTCATGGTAAGCCTCTAGAAATCTTTCATCTAATTTGCTACCAAATATAAAGAGTAGTAAGTAAACTCCTAGAGGGTTTCCAAGGTTTACACTCCCTATTCATGGTAAGCCTATAGCAATCTTTCATCTAAATGGCTACCAATTGTCAAGAGGAATAAGGAAACTCCTAGAGGGTTTCCAATACTTCTTCGCGAAGCTAAATCTTGGGGACTCAGGAGGTAGTGTGTAGTAGCAAACTAGTAGCAAATGTTTCACAACAATTTTGAGATCTATTTATCTACTTCATCCATGGAGTAAGTTAACTAAGAAACCCTTTTTCCGTGGTTATTTTCCTCCATTTTGTTTTTTCTTTGGATCCATATTCAATAATATATATTTGAAATGACATTTAGCAATCCAAAACCACTATTTATTTATTTTTATTTCTATAGAAACTTGGTTGTATTTCATTGGCATAAAACCCATTATTTTTCCTTATTATTGACCTTCTTGTTTTGGCCTCCTTTGTTTCCTCTTTCTTCACAGTGTTTCGTGCATAAAACCCTCAAATGGAAGGAAGTTTATTGTTAAATGGTGAATGTTATTAGTTTTTCATTTACATTTTTTTTAATATTTTCCAACTTTAAACTGTCTTTATGTTTATTGCAATAAATTTATTTTAAAGTTTCAACTCATCACACTTACACACAACTATATACCACTAAAGTTAACACTTAGTCTAACACCCCAAGATAAGGCCTTAAAATGAACCATAATCTAATAAACATTGTTAGACCCACATGGGAACCAAAACCAATATATTGGCTAGGCTCAGTCCATTGGTATAGGCATCCACATAACTCTCTTTAACTACTATATATTGATACATAATGGTTTTCCTTAGGGAGCTTGAAACCCTTCATCATCCAAAGGTCCAAAGCCATGTGAGAAGAAACCCATGAATGGATAAGCTATAGAAAATATATCTAGTAGTTGCTTTTGAGACTCCTAACCCTTGGTTAGGAATTTGGATCCTAAGTTGGCACAAAAAAGTTGGTATTATCTCACACCCATGAGATGAAGATAACCGTAGCGGCCAATTTTTAGGAAAACTACCTTATAGGTGGAAATTTTTGGGAGAAATTGCACCTAGGATAAATATTTATAGGTTTATGAAGTTTCATCACCTCACAACCATATGAGTAATTTTGTTTGATACCTTTACTTATTCCTACTAGGCATAAGTTTGTGCCACCTAAAGTATTTGGAATGTCATTCAAAACATAGAGTAGGACTTTTTTGGGGTGTAGTTGATTTGTTGGGATAGGGTCCTTTCATTTTATACAGTGAGTCTACTTGAATTAAACTAGACAATTAATCATACAAAAAACAACTTTCTAGCACCTAGGCATGTATTTTTGAGTATATTTTATTCATTTTATTTGCCCCATATTCCCTCTAACTTTCTAGATTCAACCCATTTTGACTATGTACACATTCTCTGAACACCATAAGTCTCATAAACTGCAAATGGTAGAGATTGAGAGGCATTCACCCTCAGTTTCCTTTCAAATGATTACTCCCACATACTTTAAAAGTCAAGGTTCATTCCCTAAGCCAATCTTCAAACTCTAGCTCTTTAGACCCGTCTAGTAGTTCCTCATGCTCTAGTTCCACTAAACCTTAACTTGCAACTAATATGGTAGGTGTAACATATAATATAGACATCAGCCCCAATGCAAGTGATACCAGTGGAGGAAATACTAGTAAGTTAATACTAGAGCTAACATGGGTTCTAATGTATGAGCCAACACTTAAATCAATCTATGAATGAATTTGACTTGACCATTCTTGTTAACCATGTCTAGCTTGAATTTTCCTCACATGAGCTAGGTGAATAATGATCCTCTCCTTCACAATTTAACTTTGTACCAAAATCAAACGAATCATCCCTTCGACATCCAAAAACTTGAGGGAAATTATAAAGAGGAACATACCAACCATATATTATCCTTCCATATGTGTTTTTCCATGAACTCTATATCAAATAATTCAGTCTATACTCATATATTATAATGCACACTAATCAATTCTATAGCTAATCAGTAAATTGACTAGCTTCATTGCACCCACAGATTGTTCTCTACCATTATAAATGCTTGGTTTTCTTACTTCTAACTACCTTTCTGCCACAACAAATGCATCCAGATTTTGAGTTATTTGTTTCCAAAAATATACCACTCATATCACCAATCAGATTTAGGAGTGGTGTACATGGTAGAGCTCATGCAAAGATCTAGAAATTAATGACCATTTCTTCATGGAATGGTTCCTAAAGTCTTTTCTCCACCAATGTAGTATGAGTTGATGTATGCCTAACTAGGCTACCTTTATACCATCATCATAAATTCCCCACACTCTCTCTTAGGTGACACTTTAGCATTAAGGACATTCCATGCCATAGATAGCATGATCAAATCTGTTACATACTATCATCCTCACCCATGTCCTTTAGGATAAATTGAATGTGGCAAACCCAAAGGGGGGTTTAGTACCTCCTAAAAATATTCCCCTTCTGATCCATCTTGAATTGCCTCAGAATGGTTCACCATTACATCATAATCCCTTACATGTTCACATTAGCATATTCCTAGGCATGCCATTACCATTGCCAACTACCAGAGTGTGCGCTGAACCCACAGTACCCTTTTCCTTAACCAAGTTATCCAACCCCTTTGGCACAACCATATCAATGTCCCATCATTTGACATGTACCACTTGATAATTTTAAATGTATGTGTAGAATAACATAAATAACCACCCTAATTCATATAAAAGGAATAAGTGGATGGGCAAACAAAATTTCCAAAACTAAATGGAAACTAGGCAAACAAGGCCAATAGCCCAAAGACAACAACGAAGGAAACACACATACCACAGGATAATATTTGAGTAATCATCTCAAGAAATATAAGGATATTCAAATGAACAAGCCTTGTGCTTACTATGGTACATATGGTCATTATACACATGAGTGTCCTCTTCTCCCATAAATGCATTGTTCATGGGAAGTGATTGATAACACTAAGAATGGTAACCAACCAACTTCATCCTCAATGCAATCCCCTTCCTCAAAACCATTTATACTTTCACATCGATTTCGTTAACAAGGGTATGGTTCCACTTTTGATGGCCAAATTGCTCCTTCTGCTCCAGCTCTCAGTTAGTGTGGTAACAGGACATAACAAATTTTGATATTGGACTTTGTTGGTGATAATCTCTTCAATTAATCACATCAATATGATTCCCAACCTAGGACTCAACTAAACATATTCATAGGGCCTTTTTCATCACCAAATGGAACTCTAAATATTCCTTGACCATAAATTAAAGTACAATTTACACACACTAAGGGTCAATTATGTCCAAATGTGCCTAATTTCATTGTGCAAACCACATATAACTATAAAATTATTGATAATTTATCATAGTCACCCATTTCCGTGTTAGATTTGGAGGTCCTCTCCATATGTCCTTCAGGAAAAAAAATACACTCTCTAGTCTAGGTGTTGACTCACTAGATGATCACATGATCATCTTTATTGTTGATAAAGTAGATGATCCACATCTCTTTCTAATTGTAACTTGGAAAGTCCTAGAATGGATCAAGAATGTAGTAATTAGATGTTTCATTGTTAATGAATATGTATCTATATGTGTATGTGTTCCAAATTTTAGTGAAATGTTATATCCTTTGAAGTCACATGGTTTAGAATTACCTTGTGAGCATATGATGGTTGACCCTCATAGTTGAAAGGTTTATAACAATTTTTTCATATTAAGCTTACTAGAAAACAATTATCCTTACATTTGGAGGCTATTGAAAAATCCCATGCCTATACTATCCTCTTAGCTCATAGCTTCATGTGCAACATGAAGGAAACCTTCTTATCAATATACTACATAATGAACTTCCCTCGTAATGGTAATATAGTCACCATATACAACATCACATATTACAACCCTAAGACTCAAGTTAAACATAAGAACATAATATCTTTGATGATTGCAAATTAGTCCATCTCTTCCTTGAGAGAAATCATCATAACGATATACAAAGGATCCACACTAACTAGACCTCACAACAACCCATCACTTACCATTAGCACACCTATCTCCTTTCAATATGCATTTTTTAAATCCTAAGCCTCTTAAATGACTAGATCTTCCTTTTCATAATGAACTCCTAAGAAATATACACCTACAAATTCAATGCCTAAAACTAGGACCATACCCCTAGTCATAATCCATATGGCTGGATTTCTTTCATACACCAAAAAATGGGAGTGGTTAGCATACCAATGATGACCATTTTGAACATTCGAAATCTTATGTTGGGGATTCCAATACGGTAATTAGATCCTCCAATTCCTACCCCACCCTAAAATCTGTATCCTTATTTGGAATTGACACTAATTCAAGACATTCCTATGGCCCCATTCAATACTTTAGTTCTAGTAAAACCCTAGCTAGAGTATGCTCTTATTGTGAAAGAAGTTAGAAAGTGGGGAAAGCCCAAGAAGACATATGAAAATGAGAAGACAAATCAATCTTTGGCCACCCTAACCGCTCAATCGAAGCGTCCACCTCCTTGTGCTTTCTGCGATTGTCTTAATATGCCAATAATTTTCCTTATCTTCCTTAAATCAAGGCACTTATGAGTTTGGTTAACACATTATCAAACATAAGTGCTCCAGTGGTACAATTAAATCTTCCTAAATTGTCCAAGAGTAAAATATTATTACACGCAAATCATCCTTGCAATTTGTGTGACAAATATAGTTATTACTCCCATTAATACTATATAATTCCACATTTTTGTGATAGACTCATGGTTTAAACAAATTGCAAGTTACTTGTACTGAAGTCTAAACTCCAATTGCGACCCCTAATGATTTTCCTCTACCAAGGCAATGAACCATTCAGCAATCAACAATTTTTGTCCC